>BGPR01033563.1:0-16914 GCA_013235015.1 Araneus ventricosus | reverse complement strand
AAAATACTTTTGCGCCTCGGTTCTCATATCGTTAAAATCCGCCACTGATGAAATGACCATTTAATTGGTGAAGAGAAAAAAACTGAAAAATTTCCAAGATTTGTAATTTTAGCGAGAAAATATCTTTCATCTCCTGGAAGCACAGTAAATAATGATTGTTTATTTTCGGAAGCTCGTAATATATAAGCATTTGTGAAACCAAACACTTCCTGAAAATGCTGAACAATTTTTGTTCTTGCATCATAATTTCAGGCTTTAGAATGATAAATGACACGCAACGTTACTAATTGCACTTATGTACAATGCAACTTAAAATTGGATAAATGTGTTAGATTTTTTGATAATAAATTTACTAAAAGTAATTCTGCAACATTCTTTATAAAATATATTTAAACGCACATTTTTTTAAAAAAAATTATTACCCTGAATGTATTCGGCAAAAGGGCGAAATACCAAATACTTGCCGAATATTCGTTACATCCCTATAGTCTGCAATTCGAATAAATTTTGGTTAATTCGATGTCGGTACTAAAAATTGTTTTCATTATTTTTGTCTTTATGTTGTGTCTAGTTGTTCGTAAGAGAATAATTTTTACAGCCCTTCATTCCCTCGAAAGCGAGGAAAGGTTTGTATATGGACAAACAAATTTTTCTGTTTTTTTTTTTTTTCAAACGATTAGAGAGAGCAAAAATTTAATGATTGGAAATTTAGTTTCTTTTTCCTCCTTCACCTTAAATTTTCCTATCATCACAGATGAAGTTGAATGTTTAGAATCTGACTCTGCCGAATCAATATAATAACTGAAACCAAACTTTTGGAATGCTTATGGCAGTAATTTTCTTGCATGTTATTTATAAGTTTAATATTTGCACATGAATTTTACTTTACTTGTTCTGCACTTCAGTGCTGCATAATTTTTTAAACGAGATGTTTAGAGAAGTTCGAAATTGCTTTCTAAATATAGCGAGTTTCATCTTTGTAGAATTAGTTGCTCTCAAACAAAATCTTAAAATGTGATTTTGAGACAATTATTTTTTTAATTAACTTTCTTTGACATGTAACAACATTTCTAATAAGAATTTCAATTCAAAATTAGGTAGAACGAAATAACAATAAAAGAAATAAGATTAAATAATGAAGTGTATCTTCTACATTCACAATAAATTTATTCAAATAAAGTAACAATTCCTGTTAACTGTGCTTTCATTAATTTGTACATTACTGTAAAAATTAGATTTGAATGTGGTATTAACGTGATTTTATCAGCATTATTATTATTAATTCTTTCTATATTATTAGCAAGCATGATAGTGAAATTCTTTCGGATATGAGGCTGATGATATCCGAAAAAGAAGAAAAGTCGATGTTAGCAATAACAGTTAATTTACACTTTTATCTTGGAATCTCCTTTCATTTGTCTTATTTTTAATTTTGTGTATGCCATGTTTCTAATATAATTTGAAATTTTAATTTTCATTATTAATATATTTTTAAGACAAAAAGAAATATTTTGAGGATATATTTAAAAATTGAGTTTCAAATTAGTTACACTAAATTTATCATTTGAATTTAATTAACATGTTTAGGTATGTCTTTCGACCCAATAAAATCCGGAATGATATATTTTTTTCTTTTAAAATGTTTCTACCAAATACGTTTATGTGTGCTGAGATAAAGGAGAAAACACACTCAGTTAAACACAGAATTGAACTTAAGGAAGCTTAGCACTTGATTGGAGCTTTCACATTATGCTGGATATTTAAAATTATGAGATGCATCTACACAAGGAAATAATGCATATTATTGTCACAGTACATGTCAGCAAAAGTTGTCACTTAAGGTATCCGAACACGTTGAAAATTTGATTTTCGACCAAAATTCCCATTTTTTAATTTTTGATGTTTTGGATAGTTCATTCATTTACCTTTCTAAAACATATTTACTTTTGTCGGTACGTTAATTAGAAGATGAGATATTAATTGTTTTATAACAGACCGAAAACCGGAAGTTGTCATTTAAAGGGACAGAAACCTGTCAAAAATTCTTTTAAACTGCATTTTTTCAAATTAATATGATGTTAGTATATTTTTAGGAATTTTTTTTTAAAGTTTAGATACTTAATTTAAGCGCGTGGCAAAACTAAAATTTGGTTTTTCTCAAAATTAGATTTTATGCATATTTTTCACACTTCAAACATGATAACTCAAGATATTATCATTCAATTGTTCTGAAATTTTGTGAACACTTTCTTCAAATGTTTCTCTAGTGAATGTACTAGAATAATGTTTATCGTAACAATATTTTTTTAATTATGGTCTTTTATTTGAAAAATGACATAAAAAATTTGCTGAAAATCTTATAATGATTGTTTGATTAGCTCTAAAATTTTTATTTATCCAAAGAATGTTAAGATTCTAGTACAAGCACTAGTTCATAGTATGTAGTATTAGTTTTATTTGAATTATTACAAAAGTTTGACCTATAGCATGTTTGAAGTTTTGGGGAATTTCCTCTAAAAAGCAGCATTTTGTATATATTTCTAAAGTAAAATTTAAATTATGAAATGTTCTACCTTCATGTTTCAGAGTTGTTCTTCTCATTCTAAACCTTGCAAGAAATAATTTAGTGTACTGAAGATGGTTTTCCACCATATTCAAACGAACATGAATGATGAACATTTGAATTAATTAATGTTGCTCTTTTCTTTAAAAGACATGATGAGATATTGTAAACAAGTGGTCTCAATTAAAGTTCCGTAAAATAAAATTTAGACCAAAATTTGCTTTAAAGAGAATCCTCATAAGATTTATTATTTTTCATAATGAATTTTTTGTATTTATTTTCATTCATGAAATTTGATTTATTTATATATTATTAATTATTTGTCCTTTTCTCTCACTATTTTCTAAGCTCATTGATCGTTTATGGTACAGCTAATAAATCTTTCATGTAATACAATTTTCCAATTATTAGTTTAAAAAAAGTTAATAGAAAATATATTAAACTTCTCGATGAGCAAGCTTACATACTAGACAACATGAAAATATTTGCTTTTTTAAGTCGGCAAAGTTCATCAGTAAAGTCGGCATCCTCTCTTCAAACCTCCTTGCTACAACAGGGGGAGATTTAACGTTTAACCCTCAACGCCAGATTTAAAGTGCACCAGGACTACATACAAGGCGGATCTTAGGTAGAACTGGGTTTTGAACACAGAACCTCCAGTTCCAAAGCCAAGATCTTACCAACAGGTCCCCTTCAATTCTTAAATGTTCTTTTCTCATTACCACTGAGGGCAAGATTTCCGGGTTAGATATGCAAGCCTTTTGGCAGGTTGCACATTTTGGTTCAAGCTTACCATAAACAGTAATGACTTTTTAAAGCACATCTAGAACAAGTCAATTTTCCACAACAAATGTCAACTGCGCATATCTCTGGTACAAGTACAACAGATTGCTTCAAGAGCCAGCTCTTATTGTTTTCGATTACAATAGTTTGTTGAATGTTAGGACAAAATGTTCGCAAGTATTATGCAAGATATTTTCTCTGTAATAATTCAAGCACGAATTGCATCTTGATGCTTAAACGATGCAGGATTTCAGTTCCAGAAGCTAAGTTTTGGACATAACACTTGGAGAGGAATTCAGTTTTGTGTGGTACATTTAATAAGATTTTGAGCAAGTAGTAAAAATTTAGTCTGAACAACATAAATATTTGCAATGAGGAAATCAACTTTTTTTTACAGTCTACTGATTTGCAACAACTGATTCCAATTAGTCCTATATTAAACTACAAAAGGTGAATTGTTGTAAAGCGGTTGGTCTTAATCAGAAAATGAAATAATTAAACATGTTAAGATAATTAGTCAATGTTATAAAGTCTGGTTGAGTCTTCCAAGTTTGAGGAAGCTACAAGTTGAATATAAGAGATTTGGACCCTGACGGCACTGGCCACTATGAAACCCAAAAGGAGAAGACATATCAGCTGCGGGCATTCTGTAGTCTTTGGCATATCAGTAAGCTGGTATTTAGCCATCTATGCAGTTAGTCTGCTATGAATCAAAGCAAAAAGGTCATTTTCTGGGGCTTGGCATTAAAGGTGATCAACATTCCTGGAGATGACCGACTGTTATGCGAACATTTATAAAGAGAAATATATGCCTCATATGAAGATTTGTTAAACACAGCAGATACAGAATTTCCCATCAAATTTCAATTTGCCATATAGTTCATTTAGGAGAGACAAATGTCATTTTACTTCATAAGAATACACAAAGATCTTTCACTTTTGGCTAAATGTATCAAAATTGATTTTACATTCCTTCAGGAACTTTGTTTCTCCCAATGAAATTTCACTCATGCTGACAAGTTTATCATCAACATACGTAAAAAGGTAATCAATAACAATCAGTGTATTTGATATATAATTAACTAATATGCAGACCTACAAGCATAAGGCATTTTTTTTTTGTCAAATCTTTTAGTAAACACCACCTGTGTTTACATTTCAGTATCGACTCGCTCCAAGTCCGACATTTTTAGTTTTTCTCTACCATTTTCAAGGGGTAAGTATCTAGACATTTTAATTTACATTGTTATGAGTGTGGATATAAAGATATTCTCACCAATTAATATACAGCCTCTCCTTTATTAAGAACTGTATTTCTCCTCAGAAAGTTTCAGGGAGGCAAGTCTAAAAAACTAACTATCGCCTTATTAAACACAATGTCATTGCGTGAATTATCTTGGAAATGATTACTTGCTCGAGGCTTTGTTAGTGCTGCAAAAATGTCATTTTGTTAAACTCGATGTAATTTATTTTTTTGTGTGGAATCAATGATTCTCTACGCACACCCATCCAAACTACAAACCGAAGATTTTTATCTCTGGATGCAGGGGTGTGCCGTAGCGTAAAGGTATGCAAGGGGTTTTGAATGTCGAACTGACAATCAACGGGAAAAAAATTAAAGGAACCTTCAGCTAAAGAAATGTACCAAGTCACCACAATTTACTTTAGTATTTTGAGACTTCGCCAAGCAGTGTGGAGATAAAAAGTTGAATATGGAAAATAACTCTGCATATTAATGAAATTAAAGTCTATATTGCATTACATATCAGAATGCCTCAAATGAAGAAAACGAAACTGTATATGTATTGGTCAGAAAGACATATTCTAAGTACTCCAGTTTTTGTAAACCCTATGCCACGTAAACGGTTTTGCTATTTCAAGTTCTCTGTATTTCAAAAACAATGAAAAAGGAAACAATGTGTTTTTTCATTGGCTTTCGCTCTTCTTCAAAAGTGATCATTTACATTGTCATTATAAAGACCCACAAACTTATTGAACTCTCTAACAGGTCTGGATGCCATTATAAGACCATTTGAACATCCTCATACTTTTTCAAAAGATGCGAGACATCCATCACTCACTTTTGTTTGAAAGGAATGATGGAATGCTCAATGAAAAATACATCCAAGTTCCTAAGAATTCTAAAGTGCTTGGAGTTTATCAATAGTTGGATCATTTTCATGTTCCATTATCTTCTTCGACATCTTTTTCATTCACCACTAATGCCAGATCTTAAGTTGTTATCATAATTTCAAGGACACACTGAATGCAGGATGGACAAAGCTCTCACCAAGTTGAATTTTACTGTTTTTTGACATCTGATCACCCTTTTCAAACAAGTCAGAAAGTTTCAAGGATAGTGAATTTTTCTTTCCCAAGTATTTTTAATATCATCTTGGAGGAGAATTGGCATGCTGCATAACACTGATGAGGCACTGCAGGAGTGTAACCCATCTCTTTTTCAAAGACACCAACAGATGAGACTTGTGTATTTGTTAACCCATCAACCACTGTGCTTTGTCAGATGATGAAGCATCTCTTGAAGAATTATTAATGAGATTCAAAAGTAAACTGAATTATATTCAGTTTACTGCGACCAAAACAGAACATTTTAACACAAAATTTTATAAGCTTTTTAGATCTTCAACAGGTCATTGTCTTCATTTTAAAATCAACTGAAAAAAATCAATTCTCACACAAAATCTACTGCTTTTACATACTACTTACTTTAGCCACCAACAAATTAAATTTGCTCCATATGCAATTCCTCCCCCAATAAATTGGTATCCAAAAGGTAAAACAATGAATAGTAAGCAGACTTTCTGTAAAGATAAGATTTAATTTGACTATTTTGAATTAGATCTACAATATTGTATTTTTCTTCAGTCTTCAGGTAGATCTTTTTAATATCAAGCATGGAGATAGATATATATGGAGATTTATTCTTAAACCAAACTTACAAATGATACCCAAAGTTAAATTCAGAATAACATATTTCAGGGACAAAAGTTATGGGCAGTATAACTATAAATAAAAGTAACAAATTCAAATACATGCAATAATTAATAATTTTTTGTGACCAGTATTATACATAACAAGCAGAATACCTGGCATTGCTCAGTCTTTAAGTATCAAAATGTTGTAGAGACAGGAAATTATGAGCACAATGATCTATTTTCACTCTTGGGAAAGCAAAAATAATTCCTACTAAAATAGAATAATTGAACCAAATCAATAATTGTTAATTACCTGTAAAGCATCTGCTTTTAAACTTTTTTTTTTTTAACGTGCTTCCAAAATTCCTTTAATGTGGCCTGGTAACAGTTCTTGTTCATGACGTGGTTAATATTTGTGTATAAAATTATTTATTAAAATTAGAGATAAAATTTCACAGAAATGAAATTTGTATCACTGAAAAGTCAATTATTTTAACTTTAAGGTAGTGTAAAAATAGTTTTTGTGAGATAATATTTTGGGAAGATTTTGTAGAAAATGCCAAAATCTTGCTAATTTTCAATTAACTGAAATTTTAACTTTTGAGCTTAGGAAAATGACAATGATCTTTCTCGTGTTTTGAAGACTGAATGTGCCAGATTTCATGAAGATAGGACAAAAACTGTAGATCTGTATAAGGAATACACATACACAGAGAGACGGACACACACCTACTTTATATATATATATATAGATTAGAAAAATACAAAACATTAGGTATGTACATATATTTACAAATTTCATATTTCCACATATTTCACAATTTTCGATATGCTGTCAGAACGGGATATATAAGTTCAAATGCTTCCTTCACTTCTTCCCTGCTTTTTCCACCTGAAATATAAGATAAAGTTTTATTTGAACATCAGCCACATTACAAGCAAAAAAAAAAAAAAAAAAAATGAATGTTTTCAATTATATGCATTTATTTCATATTTAAATTCGAGAAAAAAGTTTCACACCAACTGTGCTTGGAATCTGATATATTTGAAAGAATTATACTGAACTTGCCAAATATTCTTAGTAATAATAAAAATTATATTTGATTTATGAGATACTATGAACTAATAATAATAATAAAAAATTGGCTTTGCCATAAAGTTCATGTTCGTCTGTTACTATAGCCACTGATTCAAACCTAATTCCTGTAGGCAATGAATAGCAGTTTGTACAAGACATGCACTTCGTAAAAAATAATAAATTTCTATAGTACCAATCCCTACATGTACACAAAATAAAAACCCTCGAAAGTGACTGCCACTATAAAGATTTATTGATGTGATTAATTCTCATGATGATAGAGAATAATAATTATTTTGTAAAGTTTTAAAATACTTTTAAATTTTGCATGGGGAAAAAAATTTAAAAGTAACACACTTTGCATACAATATTTCTGTCAAAAAAAATCAATATTAACTGTTAATATACGAGTAGCATTTCATACAAGACACGTGCGGACAATAATAATTATAATTTAAAAAATTTCTCTAGTACCAATGTTATGTTTTATTTTCATAATTTTATTCATGTTATATTTATGTATTTTTTATATGTTTCCTGTTAATATATGATAACTATTAAACTATTCATATAATTAAACTTTAAATATGATGAAAAAAAGGGAAAAAGATGGAAATATAAAGCTTTTACAAGGATTTTATATATAAACTAGCTGATATGCTCGACGTTGCTCGGGATAAAAATATTTTCAAGTCCAAGTACTTATAACACTTTCAATTCACTAAAAGTGTTCTTCGTGGAAGCGTTTTTCATTGATTTTCGTCAATCAACTGAACCTTTGAACCAGCAGTGAAACACCCTTCTTTTCCTCTCCTTAGTTTGAACCACCTGACAAGAATCTCATAGTCCTTCATACTCCATTTCCCCCTCCCCATCATTGCTACGGCAACATCAGAAACTCTTTCATATCTTTTATTTTTTGCCATTATCCGGACTACGATTCTCTTCTCTTTAGTGATTTTGTCACTGACCGGAAAAAACTGCATATTGTTCTTTCTTTTTCTCCTTGGGCCCTCTCCCTCCGGTAGGAAGTGGGCTCAACAATCTTGAAGGATTTTAAACACTCATTATAATTAAAAGTTTGTAAAATTAAATGAAGCATCACAGAAAGAGAGTAATTAACATCATTGTGTTGTGGCGCAAACATATTGAAAGAGATATATGCTATGAAATAAAATTTCTGCCTTTCTGTTAACATTCAAAGAAAATAATATTTTTATCATAACTGTCACAATGGCAAAAATACCAGAATGAAGGATTTGATAAAAGGATCAATGGTTTGAATTTAATTACAACTAGTTGTTACCCACGACTTTGTGCGCGAAGAATTTGAATTATTAAATTTTTTAAATTCACGATTGTCAATGTTTTGTTATATGTTGAAAGGGGAAATGAAAAGTTTTGACGGTTGATAACACATAATTGGACGACTAACAGGAGTGTATGCTGTTATAGTTAGGTAATTTGTTTATTTATGCTAACACACTTTTGTATACTACGTTTTTTGCATGGATGTAGAGGTTTTATGGTCTGAACACACGTGAACACGCCACATATAGTTGCCCATGGGGAAAATTTGGTTTTTCCAAATGTACGCCTGCACCTTTGAGTGTCTGGCCCTGAGCCTGGGAAATGCGAATTTTAAAGGAAATTGTTACCTTTTGAACTTGGATGGTAAATCATTCGGTACTATCGGAATGCGTGAAATTTAAACACCATCTCGTTTTTAAACACTCTCACGACGTTTGGACCTAGGTGTGCAATTTGTAACCTCGGTATATCGAAGTTACGTATCAATGTACTGGCACATCAACTTTTAATCTCAGCTTGTCAGAAGCTACCCCTGACAATTCTAAGGAGTTGAACTTGTTATCTGTTATATGAAGAAGTTGATGTTACTTGTTATTGCCCATTAGCATATCTATAGGTAGATATTCTGTAATACCTCCCTCCATTTGTGACATTTTTATTTTATTTATCTGACCTAAACTTTCATTAATCAGTGCCAAAATTACCAATTCAACAACCATTCTCTATTCCTCATTTAGTCTCCCGTTACTGTAAATTACATCATTGTACTCAGTGGTATCATAAGGCCCTTATAATCTGTGGAATATATCATTCATCATGCTATATGTCATACACTTCTACCATTAAAAAAAATACATAAAACAAAATACTATATCTTCACATATTTTCCTTTAGTTATAATTAACATTAGTTTCTAAATTTTAATCTAAAAACTCTTGCAGCTATATCATATCTATCGATAGATTTCTGTCCCGGCATCAATACATAGACAGCTTCTAGAATAAAAGCTGATATGGAAAAGATTTTATTTGATTAGGGGTTTTTGGGGATTTTCAGCAACAAAGGCCACTATTCATTCCAAAGTTCTTTTCAAACCGGAAAAAAAAAAAAATATAGATGAAAATTGCCATCAAAAGACGGGCTAAAATTATTGCTTATCTGATTTGGTCAAGAGAAAAAAAAATGGCACCCTCCTAGAAAGGCTTCCATATTCTTTTTTTTCTATGGAAAAGATACAAATATAAATAACTAAAATTAAATAGACTGCAAACTCGAAAAATGAAAATCAAGCGTCGAGATGAGAAATTTCAGTTATTATTCCATAAATAAATTATTTGTTCATTTTCTCAGAAAGATCACATAATCGCGGTTTTCTTTATGATCACGTGATGTTTGACATTAAAAATAAGTTATTCCATGTGTAGTTTGGCTATGAAAGCGTAATACACAGACAGACACACTTTCTCATTTAATATATTATTAAGGATTTATTATTTCTTAGGAAACGCAGGTAAAAATGACGGGTGATATGAACTGCAGTGGTTTTTTAATCTAATTAAATAAGCTTTAGAATTCTTTAAGAACCAATGAAAACATTGCCAAACGAAAAAAAATAAAATAAAAAATAAGCAGAAAAAATAAATGCAACGTAATTACACCGTTGCCTAGCAACTCATCAGTATCATTAAATTCAATTTAAAATCGTCTGCGTGTCAACTTTTTATTAAATTTTGAAAAATTAATAAAAATTGAAGGAAAAATGTCACAGATATAAAATTGATATCATTAAAAAGGTAAAATTTTGAAATTTAAGATGGCATAAAAATAATTTTTGGGGATAATTTGCTTCGAACTTACAGCGGAAAACGGTTTTGGTTACTTTTTAATTAACTGACTATTTAATTAACTGTTGCGCTATAAAAAGTTGACAGTAATCTTCCCCTTGTCTTAATTAATAAGTGTGCAAAGTTTGGTTGAAATCAGTGCCGTGGTTTAGGAGGAGATGTGGAACAGATACAAACATACACACCCACAATGACTTATTTAAATTAAGATAACAGAAAACATTGTTACAAATTGTGTACGAAATAAATTTGAAATGTTTATTAAATTAAGAAAAAGAATGCATAACATTTAATTCGAAATCATTAAAAAGATGATTTTCTGCTCTTTAAGATGGTATGTAAATAATCTACGTGCAATATATTTTTCTGAAATTATTGACGAAAAACTGAGATAAAATGCCGAAAATTGGCTTAATTTTCATTATTTAATTAAATATCTTAGAAAGTAATTTATTTGAAAACTTGAAAAGGTAGAATTAATCTAAGAACGGACCCCAGACTGGTATGTGCAAATTTCATGTCAAGATTATTCACCGTTTAGGAGGAGTTCTCGTGACAGATAGACCATTAGAACATATTTTTGCCTCCTCCCTTTTTCCTCTTCCTATGACAGGAACCAGACTAAGTAGCCTTGAAGGCTTAGCACACACTCATTAGGATCAGTTAAAAATTTGTGAAAATTAAACAAAATATGGAGTGAATAATTCACCGACGTCATAGGATCACTGTGTAACGTATTAAAAGCTGTAAATGCTATGACAACAGAAAAACCAGAAGTGAAAAGTCTACTTTGTTGTTTATGCTCAAAGAAAGCAATATTTTCTTATATTAACTTTAACACTGGTAAAAGCCCGCGCGCGAAACAGTAATTTGGCTTGAATTTATTTCTATAAGAATAAAAAGTTTATTAGAAATTGAATTAAATATATGTTTTTAAAGCTTAATAACAATCAGAGAAAATACTTCATCGCAATGGAATTAACATCATCAAAAAGATAATTTTCTGCTCTTTAAAATGGCTTAAAAATAATTTTTGTCTAATAAATATTTGAGAAGTTATTGGCAAAAAAATTCTAAGCATTAGGCTTTTAAGTGGCTAATTTTCGTTATTTAATTAAATATCTTAAGAACTAATTAACTCTGAAAGTTGAAAATAGCACCGTTGACCTAGAAATATGCTCTAGAATGTTGTGTGTAAATTTCATGTTGCTACCGTTCACAGTTTAGGAGGAGTTTTGTGACAGATACATGTATTTTCTGCTTTATATTATAGATTTAAGCAAAAGCTACTTTAACTGAAAAACCCAAGATAAAGAAAAGTATTTTAAACGAAAAAGATTGTCTATAGTTTTGGTACATGATACTTGATGAAAGAATTTTCTTATAATTATAAATATGGCCATAGAAATATTTAGAAAAAAAATTGAAAAATTTTGCTCAAATTCTTTTTCTGTTTCCTGTACAATTTTCAAAAATATTCACACAAGGCCTTTATACAGAAATTATAAGAAATATTCTATTATCATTAGTTCTGAGACTGATAATATTTTTTTTATTGTTTACTGATATTTATTTTAAGAAACAAAACTGCAATAGCAGCATTTATTAAGGCACCTAATATGAAAAGTATCTGTATAACATAAAAAAATTATTAAAAAAAATATTTTCCAGTAATAATTAAATGTATAAATTACAAAAATATATAAACAGGCCAGTTACTTATTTAGTTCAGTCACATACTTTGTACTAGGGATGTAACAAATAGTGATTTGGCTGAATAACCAAATTTTTTTAAACACTTCACTTTTGATTCAAAATGAAACATTTTCAAATTTTAAATGAAAAAATATAAGATTAAATAAAACAGTTTTTATTAATTGTATATTTAAAAAATGTTAATATCTTTATGTATATTTGTAATAATTTAAATACCTCGATTCCAATAATAAGAAACATGAAACTCCCTTCATTTTGGGATTGCTTCAAAGAAATAAAAGAGTCATCATTGTAGAACATGACAATGACAAATACAGAAGAAAAATTGAATGTATAAATTAAAATTAATAGAAGTAAATTCCTATTTTTAGAAAGAACTTCTTATATGTAGGATGGAGTTTCCTCTTAATTGGTGGAAAAAAAATTTCCAAGGTTTGCAAATTTAGGAAGAAAATATCTTTCAGTACCTGCAAGCAATATTTAGTGACCGTTTATTTCCTGAAGCAAGTAACATATATGAAAAACCATATGGAACAGACTTCTATAAATGATATGCAACATTATTAAATACACTTATGTACTATGCTTCTTAAAATTGGATAAATGTTAGTTTTTTATATAATAAATGTACCGGAATGTAATTCTGCAATATTCTTTATGAAATATATTTAAAACATTTGTTAAAAACATTTTATCCATTTTTCTGACGAATATCTGTTTAGCATTGAGCCAGACTGAATATTCGGGAAATGGCCGAATAAGCCTCATACTTAATATTTGCTACATCCCTAGTTGATATTATACGTGTATGAAACTAAACAAAACAGACTTGCTCCTGAAAATGCTGAAAAATTATTGTTCTTGCATAATAATTTCAGGCTTTGCAATGATAAATTATATGCACCTATGCAACTTAAAATTTTGTAAATGCCAGGAGATTTTTTGATAATAAATGCACTGAAATATAGTTCTGCAATATTCTTTGTTAAATTTGTATTTGAAGGCAAATTTTAAAAAAATATTATCCTGAATTAGTAAGCAGATATTTGGCCTGCCGAATATATGCTTACTATTCGGCACAGTTGGCACTTGCCAGTTCCCATCCTGTGGGAGTGCTTCCTTTAGTGAGCCTCCGTCCCCGAAGGGGTTAAAAGCAATGAACAATAACATTTTATTATACACATAATGATTTCTCATGTTGAAGTACTTTTATTCTCATGTAACTGAAAGATGTAACAATACTCTTATAGTCTAAATTACCATAAAAAATATTCAATTCTAAGAGCCAAAAACAAATTCATAAAAAGTAAATTTTCATTTACCTGTCAAAACAATTTTACCAGAAACAAATATGAGCACAACCACTCTAGGTTTTACTAGCCTGTAAATCAAACCTGGAAACAGCTCAGGTTCATAGCTAAAATCACACATAAGAAACTGCATAAGTTTTCAAAAGGTAACCATTTTACATAAAATAACAATAATAATTGAAAGCAAAGAAAATGTTTCTTTAAATTGTTAAATATATAAATGCTTTAACTACCATGATCAATTTTTATAAACACAAATAAGTAAAATAACCTCTAGCATCTGAAGTTTAATATTATGTATAAGCTTGCACTGATTTGTGTCTCCCCCACCAGATGGCGCTGGTCTTGTTTACTGTTATTTTTCCTTCTTACTTGTACATATGTAAATAAAGTGTTTCTCTTCTGCCTCACAAGGATGCAGTAGTGTGTATTTTTTGTTTTTGCTCCTCTTCTTAGAATGTAGAATAACTTCCCTTGAACCAGGGTCAGATCTTTAGATAGATTGTCAAACCAAAAATCAGGTCAAGAACTGACGATGCTTCTTTCTTTTATTATTTTGCAATATTTATTTCATTATAAAAATGTTTTCAAAAATGTAAAATTTATCAAACAAAATCATTTAAAAAGAAACTTTGGTGAACAAAAGCCAAAAATCCAACTTTCGATAAGGATAAACAAAGATGTAACTTAAATAAAAGAAACAGTATTTCATAATCATGAACAATAGATCCATCATGTTAAGGTCTCTTTAACAATATGTAAAATAATGTTTATGGTAAATTTTAAAATACTAATCTTAAATACTGTCAAGATGGGTATATATAACAATAGGAAGAGCAACTAGGCTTTACTCTAAAATTTGAAATCAATTTTTGTTTCAACATCAATTTATATACCTGACACTCAGCTTTGAAAAGATATGTTTCCATTATTAGATGAAAATACTTAATGAATTATTCTGTTAAACTTTTGTTTTAAAAAAACTGCTGTCTTGACACATATAGTTAGTTGTCTAGGAGTAGATATAAACATGACCTTGCAGGTAATAATAATAATAAAAAAAAGATAACTCAAGATCATTTTTTTTTTTAGAATAACTTGGTTTGAATTATAAAATAATTTAAGCCTAACATGTTTGTGTCTTCTAAATGGCCCAATAGTCAGTTTACAAAATTATTTAAAACAATAAATATTCATTTTTCAACTTCGCTTGGGTTCATTAAACCAGTAAGGCCAAGTAAAAATAAGGAAAGAGCTCATTCTAGACTCAGATGCTGTTTCTTAGAAAGATATAATTTTAACAGTCTGAATTAAGCTCACAAAAGGTTGAATTCTAGAAGGAAAAACCTACATGTATTCTCGAGATATGAGGAATTGCTAGATCAAGCAACAGTTGCCATCATGTAATGGTAAAAATATCTTTTAATTGGAGTTATAATTTTACATTTACATTGAAAATATAATCAACAGAGGAGAAAAAGTATCTAAGATAAAGAAACTAAAAACATATTTACTTGCAAAACTGGCAATGTTTACTATACAGATCTTCTATTTGAATAGGAAATTTGACATCACAACTAGCAACCATATTTTGAATCTTGAAATCAATGAATTTTACCTAAAAACAAACTTATATATAAGTCAAAAGAACTTGTGATGAGAAACAATTGTGCACTATAACTTTTTGTTCCAAATCTCTACTAGTAAAATATCAATAAAATCATGAAAAATAGAACTTCAACATTTTACTTTTTTTTTTATTATTTGTTGTTAGACGTGAAAATTATGTTTTAAACTACTGACAATACAAACAAATCATATATTCAAATCAATATAAAAAGGAACTGCATCACCAACCGGCATCGAAAACCTTGAAATTTTACAAGGTTTTCTTCTGGTTCTTATCTAATTGAAATTATGTTTAGACAAAAGTTTTGTAAGTTACAAAAAAAAAAAAAAATTATAGAATTAGATTTATCACTCTAGACACTCCTTTCAATATATTTCTTTACATAAAAGAATAAAGAAAACAAATCAGTTCTCAAATTATGAGCTTTAAAAAAGATCTTACAACATGAATGAATGACTAATCTAAATTTTCAGTTTTAAGAGGGTGTAATATATTCATGGATATAACACAAATCATAGTCATAACAGAAATATAAGAATTTTCTGCAGTCCTTTCTAAAAACAAATACAATAAAAAAACTGGTAGATGATTTTCATATCGTTGCTTAACAAGCAATACCACCTACCTCAATTTTTTGAAATTTTGAAGAGGAAAAAAAGGTAAACTTTCAGTCTACGGTGCCACTTGCTTCTCACCAATTTTTCTTGGCACAATTTCATTTGCTGGCGCCAAACACTGTTTGGGATGCGCAGTGCGCTTTTCATTGCTGTACTGCACATGCTTCATTTGAAAAGAAGCGATTGAGCACGCAATGCCTTCGGCATTTCAAAAGCGTATCGGGCAATTTTTTTTAACTTAAAAAAACATCAGCGGCTTTGCTTTCTGCAAAGCGGGACACTAGTAGCTTCGCTTATTCATTGATAAGCAGAAACACAGAATAACATACACAATTCTGAACCTAAAAGTGACTGAAAATGTTCAAAAACGAGAAAAGTGTAGTTAAAACTTCACATACCTATTTTAATTGCCCAACTGCTGTTTACACTTAGGACACTGATATCCGCTTGCTATCAATCCCTGATCCACACACTTCGAAAGAGAACCAATGCCATAATCAACAACAGCTGTACGAAGAGCACATAACAAAATGATAAAATCGGACGAAAATCAAACCGATAAAACAAATTCGATTGAATCGACCAATCACATGAAACAGATCAACAGAACAAACCAATCAAAACGAATCAAAATATCGCGCCATGCGCAAAACACCGATGAACAGATCAATTTCCGCGCATGCGCACATCTCACTCATTAAAACCATCATTGCACAACCAAAACAAATATCTTCTCCTCTCCATTCTTGGCAGCAGAGAATTGGCGATCCTAAGAGGAACGAAGTAAGTGGGCACCGTAGCCTGAAAGTTAACGAAAGAAAAAACTGAATTTCTCATAACCGAAAACAAACATTTTTGAATTTCTTTAACATCCGATATAAACATGTTCCTACCAGATGTTAAAAAAAAATTAAGAAATATTCATTAATGGTTGAGAAAAATTCAGTTATTTCTTCCTCTTTGAAATTTCAAAAAATTGAGATAGGTGATGTTGCTTGTTAAGCGACGATACACTATTTGTTCTAGACTATATGAAAAAGAGATGCACCGTTGTTAATGAATAAATGCATTTCATAAATAATGAAACACAGCAGGAAAAAGAAAGATAATTAATTAATAGATGTAC
>BGPR01033562.1:0-16914 GCA_013235015.1 Araneus ventricosus | reverse complement strand
CTAGGTAAAAACACCTATCTTACCTTATTCAACAAGTGGGAAATTCTGACACCGAAAGTTTGCACTACATTATAAATTAAAATCACATTTATAATGTTTACACTCATGCAGTATTTGCAAGTTCTTGAATTGATAAGCTGAAACATTTGGCATCAGAACACAGAAAAATATGTCGGTGTTTGCATGGATTTCCTTATCTTATTTTAATTTTGAAAACTGTACGTTGTTCTGTTTTGTTATGCCTGTTTTTTTTGGGGGGGATATTAACACATATTTGTATTCAGTGTTTTATTAGAATGGAAATGCCTTGGCTTTTATTTGATTTTACTTTTTAATCAGCATTGTTTAAATAAGTATATAATATCTGCATACCGTCTCGCAACAACTATGTACATGAAATCAAATTATACTTTACTAAAATAATTGGAAAAATAAACAAATGGTTTGTAGGTAATATTAATTTATAAGATTTATTCATGTTAAAAGCATGGAAGTAAGTTCATTACTTTTCCACTCTCTAGAAAACAGGTAAAATTACATCAATATATTGAAAAAAAGATTGAAATTTATATTCTATAAATGGATAATATTATTATAAATGTATATATTATAAAAGATAAATGGAACAATGGGCTTATGGAAGCAAGAAAGATGTATTTAAGAGCAGAAGTTAAATCTTCCCATCTCTTATCCTTGGTGTCTTTTGAAAAGATGGGATCAACTTTCCCACTTAAAATTTGTGGATATTTTTCAAAATAATCCAACATAATTTCGAATTGGGAAGCAGAAGTACGCTTCGCCATTGTTCTTTTGGCGATTCAAAACTCGAACTGAAACCATGAAACATAAATAGCGCATGCCGATCGCTTGATTTGCTGCGCGCGCAGCAGAAAAACGTCACTTCCTAGCGAAAAGCCAGACCTTCGAAACGACCGAGGTACAAGAATACGACCACTTCTTTCGGTCGTGAAAAAGCCATTAACGCCCCGCAGTCGAAAGGCGAAACGCTCACAACCCAACCGTTTACTAGCTATGGACGAGATTTCTGTTTTGTTTATTTTGGAGTTCTATGCAATCAAATAAACAAAACAGAAATTTCGTCCATAGCTAGGGATGTATAATCCACGATTTTTTTAGTAACAAATATTTTTGCTATTGCTATTTTTACATATCTATTCTAAATAACTGTTATTTCAATCACACTTTTAATTTTCAAAACGTTTTATTAAGTATAAGTAAAGTGTTATAAAAAATTCAGATAAAAAACTGTTATTACTTCTACTTATCGTTAATACTTTCTATTAAGTTTTAATGTTTAGTTCTTTGTATTTTCAACAGATGGCGCCAGTAAAATTTCTCGTAGAAAGAAATGTTGGAACTTGAGTTCACGGGTCTCAATCAATAGTAATCAATCACAGAAGTCATCCTTCGACGTCACAGTCGCAGTTTTCGGTGCGATTACAGTATGGTATCTTTACCACGACTATTCTTTATACAATTACCGCGATTCTGTCAATCAAAGAGAAAAACGAATACTTGCTCTTTTGAGTTCCCGACGAAGCTTCGAATTACAAAAGCGACATTATCAGTCGAGAACAGGAGGGGTGATTCAGAGAAAGACGTCTTAAATCGCAATAGGGGGAGGAGAGTGCGAAAGGTGATATAATACCAGAGGAGGTGGGGTAGAGGGATCTGCGCGGTGAAGCGTGACCTGCTTATCTGGAAAGTCACCGGTGAAGACTCTCCCAGATAGCAATTTTAGTTTGCACCAAAGTTGCAAGCTTGCAACAAATTTGACACGACAAGAGTGCAAGCTTGAAACAAGTTATTGCAAACGAGTTAGTCACCACAAGTCGAACTTGCCGCTAGCTTGTTGCGTCAAACTCATTGCAAACTATAGCAAAAACAGAGCACGAACACAACCTCGGATTCGATCCAACGGCACAACGCTTCCTAAACCTGTAGCCCTAACCATTCAACCAGCCGAGGAAAAGATAGATTGCGCTAATACATCGCGCATACGATTTATTTTAAACTCTTTTTTTTCTTGATTTCATTAATTTTTTTAAATTTTGTGTTGAGAATATGATTTGAAATCAACGAAAGAGCGATTCTCGCTAATAACTACGTTTTGCTAGTAGAATAAATTATCAAATTAGGGTTCAAAAGGAATTACTTTCAAAGTGGGACAAAATGTAAGTTATTATTTTTCAACAAACATCGTCTGTTTTTTAGGTTTAATTTTGTTTAAAACGTTTGTTATGGGGTTTACTTTATAATTTGTTATATAAAAGCATAAATTGTTATGTGGTTTACTTGATGAATTGAAACACTTAAATATATATAATTGTTAAACTGTTAACTTGATATTTAAACACATAAATTGTTAACTTGATATTATATAACATAATATATAAACACTTAGACATATAAAACTGCAGTTCATTAGATTGAAAAATTGCATTTGCTAAATTAATTTGTCTGTATATATTTCAAGTATCCTTTTTACTAAAAATAAAAAAAGAAGGGAGGATAGCATGCATAAATATAAAAAAAAGGAAGAGTTAACAACGTCAGGCATGAATACAAAGAAAATTACTCCTGAAAAAAAAGAACTAAAAGATTTATTTATATTGTTACACAAAAACAATAATTGACATTAACATATATATCTAGACTACATATTATCAGGATATTATCAGGGGGCCCCTTTTCTTAAACTACTAATGTTGATCAACATTCGCGGAAAAAAACACACACACACATATTGCATTAAGCTAGAAACTCAAAAAAGTCCGAGAAATCTTTTTGAAATAGTCCTGAAGTTCCCCTCTTTTTTTCTTATGGAAAGGGGGTAAGAATTGGATGCAAAAAAAAATATTGTCCGCCGTGAAATACGTAAACAAATATACTGATAAAATGAAAAGGTCTTATCTGTTCGGTCCCTGCGATATCCAATATTGGTGGAATTCCTCCTTCGTCAATAGTTATGCATCACGACTCTTTCTCGTGCAAAAAAACTGAGCAAAAAGATCACAGTTCGAACCGTCCACACCGGAACGAAGTATCAACACCATTTTTTTCCTTCTTCCAAAAAATCATCCAGCAGCTCGTCTCGATTCTCGACTCATCTTTTTTCCAAGTGAAGGGATCAAGCCCCTCTTCACACTCCGGCCTTGCGTCACCGAAAAAAAACAACGCCTGATTGGACAAGCTTGTTGTCAGGCGCTATTTCAGAGTGACCTTATAGCCTCCCCCGCTCGTAATGTGGTGAGAAAGTGACCTTTAACTGACCTCCTTCACGTAGGCACTGGACAATCTTGGACCAAGGAAGCGAAAAAAGAAAAAGCACATTTCTTGTAGCAGACAATACTACAACGTTAAAATTTCAACATTAAGAAAAAGGCGATATAGTTTTCTTTGAAGTGCGAGTTCTATATTTAGTAAAAAGATGGAAAATGTTTCAAAATTTTTTTTTTATAAAAAAGTTAGTTTTTTCACAAATTATCATTGATTTATTGAACTAATAAAAAGAAGAACGGTCTAGGAAATGCTATTAAAAATCGGATGTTTTTTAAAACAGAGACAAAGATTATCTCTAAGTGTGATATCATCTTTGCAGCAAACTTGTTTTGCAATCGTGGTGTGAAATTCGTCATGACATCTTCACAGCAAACTTGTTTTGCAAGTGGGTTGGTCGATTATGCTTTGTTACTTTATAGGAAGTTCGCTGCAAAGTTGCCACATCAAGTTTGTCATGACAAGCTAATATCAAGACAAATCAAACTTGCTGCAAGTGTACATGCTAACTGGGAATCATTCGAAAATGCATATCACAACAAGAATGGTGACTCACTACGTCACAGGAAATAAAACTGCGATAAGGGGAAACCATGACGTCCGTTACCGCAAAGAAAGATAATCTTTCTAAGCACAAAAATGGGCTTCCATGGCGCTATCTGTTGACAGAAGATAAAACTAAAAATTAGAACCTGGGAAAAGTATATTAAAAAGGAATGATTTTTTTAAAAAAATTGAAATACTTAATGCACATTTATTTACCAATGATTGAATCACACCTTTTTGGCAGTAGTATTCATCAATAGTATTTGTGGTTTTTTGATATTGCGTAGTAAATAACAGTTCATCGAATATTCGCCATCCCTACCACTTTGACGAAGCATTACACCAGAAATTGGTCTTAGTCATGGAAGTTTTACAATATCCCAAATAAACAAAACAGGAAACTCGTCCACAGCTACTTAGAAAAAAAAATACCCCGGAGAAGATCATAATGCTAGTCGAAAGATTTAAAAATAGTTTTTAAAAAATACAATAAACAAAATAAACAAAAATTGCGTTTTCAGACTTTCTGAAAATATCATTGCCATATTATTATTTATTCCATCCAATTTCTCTTGGTTCTTCAAAATCCTTTATCTATAAAACAGTATTTGTGATAAATAAGGGATAGGAACGATTTTTTCAATAGGAAAATCAATTATTAAAAATATACCATTTGGCGTGTGTCATCAATAAAAACCATGTGTCGAAAGGATCACTTTGCGTATTCAGATCCGAAAACTCGCATCAATAAAAATTTTGAAAAATATTTTGACTTCTGTTTTAATTAGGTTGTTAATTGATTGTAATTATGTTAATGATGACTTAATTCAATTTAAAATAATTAACAAATAAAATTTTCAATTAAGAATAATAATTTAATAAGGTAAAAATATGTTTTGTTAATAAAATTTTAAAATCTTTATTGTTTAATATTAATATGTAATATAAATCGATGTCTACATTTTAGTTTAGTAAATAATTTATCATGAGATAAGTAAACAAATCAATTGAAGATGGTTGATACATATTTTTATGATTGTATATACAGTAAAAATAAATCGTATTCAAATCTATTATACAGTAGACTCTCTCTAATCCGACACTCGTTACTTCGACACTCCTATTAGTCGGACGCACCTGTTGGAGCATGTTACTTGATAATGAAGCTTAAAAACAATCAACAAGAAAAAAACAGAAAAAATTTAAAAAGGAATCATGTTTTAAGTTTAAACTAGAACAAAAAAATATTTTAATTTATACACAATAAAATTTAAAGAGTAAAATTTAAGAAAAAATAGATAAAATGAAGACAATGTTTAAGTTGCGCGCAATTGCAGCAGCAGAATAAAAAACAGAGAACAATGGAAATCAAGATCGTACAGAGATAGCCAAAAATAAATAAAGAAATAAATAAAAATAAACTCAGAGTAAATCGAATACAACCACAAAAAACAAACAAAAAAACACAAAGAATCCATTATCGTCCACTTTTTCAAGGGTTAAGAACTATTCGAAATGGATTCAAATGAATATTTGGGAAATTTTTCTGTAAGAAGCTCATATAACCTCAAAGCAAACATAGCCTCTCATAGCCCGAAACTCCCAAACAGAGGACAATGGAGAAATGTGCATTAAAAGCAAATAATCAAAAGAAATAGGGAAAAACCCAAACATTAAGTTTTCCTATATTCTTTTCATTTTTTCTTCTTATTATTATTTTCTTTATTATTATATTTTTTATTTTAATGTTATTTAGTTATTATTCAAGAATTTGTGTAGTGGACAGTTTGAAATTATGTATAGGAAAATTTGAAACTGTGATAAGAAACTGTGTATAGGTTGATTTAGCTTTTTTCTTGTCATGCAGTGTGTTACATATTTAGGTTTTAATTTGTTACCTGTATATATATATATATATATATATATATATTTAAACTTTTTTTTTTCTCTACATTTTTCTTATTATTGTATTTTAATTTATGTTATTTGGTAATTAATCAAGATTTTGTGTTTAGGAAAGTTTGAAAGTGCGTATAGGAATTTGAAATTGTGATAAACTGTGTTGGTTATTTAAACCTTTTTCCTATGAAGCAGTGTACTTTGCGAAGAAATTTTGTATTCGAATTTGCTGACGTTTTTCGGAACTGTCAGAGGTTCGATATTTGTATGTCCGTAAGGACAGGTCAAATTACTAGTTATTATTATTTATCTATACTTATAAAAGGCAATGTTTGTGTGTGTGTGCGTGTGTGCGCGCGATGCCCAGACGAATCTATTGCACTCACGGCAATGAAAAGTGGCACACAGGTAGTCGTAATGGTGACTCAAGGCACCTCAAAGCCCAAATTTTAAATTTTTTTCTAGAAAAATTTTTATTTCATATTTTGCGTTGTTTTTGGTGATTTCTCGCACTAATTTCTCAATAGAACGGTTTTGGATAATTGTACAACATTGCAAATAATTTCCGTTCTAATAAAGTTTCTTTCGTACGTTTAACGTAATTAACTGAATTTTGAGAAATTTTTGAAAAATAGTCACTTTTATGGTAATTTTTAATAAGGATTTCTTCAAATTCTAGCATCTGACGTTCTAACATCTCCATAAGTATTTTTCAGCTTATAACTGGAACGTTTCTGTCGGATTTGAAACAAGAACGGTTAAAATATCTTTTTCTGTTTTTTTTAAATTAATTTTTCCCTGATCCGTTCAAACAGTTTTTTTGATAGCGAGATTTAACAGCGAGAGTTTCTTCAGACGGTTCCAGAATACATTGTTGCAATTTCATTGACTGGTGCGTCATCTTCCTCGCTGTATTTCTACAATCCGATTCCTTTCGGCAGGTGACGTCATTACATTCGCGTCATTGTCGAGAGAAAAATAAGCGGGAAACTAAAATAATGTGTATCTTTTGTTTTGTTTTTATTTTCAAAACTTCTTCGTGTCATTGTGGGCATTTTCTTCCCCATTTTGTTGAAGTCTTGATTCCACGGGCAACGCCGTGCGCGTACTGCTAGTATATATATAAAAGAGAAAGTCACTCACTGACTCAATAACGAATCTCCCAAACCACTGGAACTAGAAACTTGAAATTTGGCAGTTGGTTGCTTCTTAAGTAGTAGGTGCTCACTAAGAAAGGATTTTTCGAAAGTTAATTAGAACTTTAATTAAAAATTATCTTAAATTTTAATGTTTTTCTTCAATAACTTCGGAGCATATTATCGCGGAAAAACCATTTTACATCAATCCCTAAGTTAAAAAAATTAGCTTTTCAATTATACCAATTTCATTTCCATACCACATTCTGTTTAATTTTCATTAATTTTTGAAAGTGTTTTCAAACCCAATTTCTAACAAAGTTTTTATTGTTATCGTCAGGAGCTCTTTTTTGTATCATGCGCAGATTTTTTACATTAAAACTAAAAAGACATGAAAATATTTTACCCCTAGCAACAAGGTACCAATAATGTGTTACTATGCGTACGAAGTCGTGGGCATTAGCTAGTAAAGTTATATTTACAATCAATGTACAATATTACACACGAAAATTACGCACACGTTTTCTTCCCAAACAAATGCAAAAATATAACAATAAAAATTCAGAAGCCAGTGTGATAAAATATTTCAGCAATGACAATGAAAATCAAGTAAAATAGAATTCTTAAAGACATTAATTTCCCAAGAAAGCAATTCGTAACAAAATAACAATTTTGTTACAAAGCTATAAAGTTGTTTCCCTGAGATGCTAATCTTGGCGATAAATTTGGCGACTTGGCGGTGAAGTTGGCGACTTTGGCGACAGAAGGAATTTTCTAGAAGGACATCGAACTTTTAACCTATTTCTACTGGTTTCATGAACTTTCTAGAGATTACGTCACTTCCAATGTAATGAAGTCACTTCCAGTGAAAAAGTATAAAAGCAAGCTCTCAAGCCAAGTTAGTTAGTTGGATTTTGATCTACAAGGAAGCTTGGGAGGTAATAGGAAACCTTTGAGCGCTGTTTTGAAATTTAATGGTAATCTCTATTGTGAATTTTTACAAGTGCTATTTTAATACTCGTGTTACGTTGCTTTGCTTAGAATACCTGTAAAATAAAGAGCTTTATTTTTGTAATCTTGCTTATTGGACTGCATTCACGTACACCCACAAGACGATTTTGTCACACTATCATAATCTTAACAGTGTCAAAAGCACGTGAAGATGGAAGAAGTATCTTGATGAAATAATGAGATAGGTATATATCACAGCAATATGAAAATTGTCGTGATAAATACACAAACAAACCCGTTGCACATATAACAGATAATTTTCTTCAACTTGTATAGCATGAGCCGTTTGATAGAATCGCTGAAAAACCTTTCACAAAAAAGAGAAAAACAAGTAGATGAAATTAAACAGGAAAAAAAAAATATGAATCTGGTACTATGATTTTATTTTTTTCTTTTCTTTTCTTTTTCTTCAATGCGAATTATTTGCACAAATATTTTCTTTAATCAGTATTAACAAAATTACAATTAAATGCCCGCTTTCATCAGTATTAACAAAATTACAATTAAATGTATGCTTTATCAGCATTAACAAAATTACTATTAAATGTCTTCTTTTATCATATGACCAAAATTATAATTAAATGTCCGCTTTCATCAGTGCTAACAAAATTACAATTACATGTCTCGCCTTTATCAAAATGATTCAAATGTTTTAATGGTGCAAACTCGCCATTGACTCGCCAAAACGTTGAAATCAGTTAAATGGCCACTCTCTTGAAATGAATTCAAAAAATTAAAATCTTTATATATAAATAGTTGTTTATTGCTTCGAGGAACATTCCTGCCAAATTCGAGGGAAATCAAACGACGCGTTTGGCCGTGATTTCGAAAAAAAAAACAAAATTACAGACGGACAAAATATTGCGAGGTCAAAAACAGAGTACGGAGACGAACCCCCAACAAATCGCTTCCGAACCCGTCGCCTTTGCCACTCAGCCAGCGTGACCTCGTGTACTAAAGATATATTGCGCTAATACATCGAAATCATCATTGATTTATTGAATTAATAAAAAGAAGGACGGTCTAGGAGATGCAATTAAAAATCGAATGTTTTTTAAAACAGAGACAAGGATCAAAACCATATACTGTATCCAGGTCGCGGTGCCGTGTCAACTTTATAGCAATTTAGCATTGCAAGGAGGATGATCGATTATCCTTTATTACTTTGCAGGAAGTTTGCTGCAAAGTTGTCGCGTCAAGTTTGTCATGACAAGCTAATATCAAGAAAAATCCATTTGCTGCAAGTGTGCATGCTATCTGGCTATGATTTAGCGTTCAAGAGGCCCAATATACGACGTATCTTCAGTGGAATCCTGTTTCGAACCTGAAGCCCTCCGGCCCCGAAACCGACACCTTACCACTAAGCCACCGCGGCACTATTGCAAGCAAAGAAGAATCATAATTTTAGAAATAAAAAAAGTGAGAAACATTAATTCTGAATCAAGAATGGAAAAAAAAAAATAAACGACTGGCGATGGTGCTGTGGGGGTTACGGAGTGCTTGAATTCAGGGTTCTTGATCTCTGAACCTTGTTATCTTTTGGGGGAGAAGTGCCATTCCAAATACTGTTACAGAACAAAATTGGAAATTCTATGTCAATATAATAAAACTAAAAAAAGTTTACTGTTGCATAATAAGTATTAACCCTTTGCGGTCGTATGTCTACTCTCAGCCGCCAAAGCTTTTTTACCGTTCCATTCGTATGTCTGCTCTCAGCCACCACAACAAAGAACCACAATGACATTGTACAGAGGAGGCGGCCCGAGGTAATTTTACCAACCGGGAAAGACAACAATTTGGCGCCTCCCCCAACCAACGTAATTTTTAAATTCTATATCGTCTGCATTTTAAATTTCCAATAAAATTTTACTTAGAAATATGCATGTTTTACCTGAAAATCTGACTTAATAATGTTATGGGCAGAATTTTTTAATTTCAGATATATTTAAGAACATAAAGAAGTCTTACAGAAACTAAAATAATGTATTGAAAAAATTTATTTGAAAAATATATGATTTTTTTACACAATATTATAAATTCTCTTCACATAATCCATTTTCTTGCCTTTTTATCTGCAAAATCTTTCATAATAATCTCAATATCAATGTTCCACAGAAGGTCCGTTCAATTGATATGGTTGCCAAACCAACTAGTCGCTCTTGCGACATGCTAGATCGCAGATATGTTTTAATCAGTCTCACAAGGGGAGGGCACGTCTTGGAAATTCAGTTCGGGATGAAACTTGGCATATTAGTAGCATACCTTTAGGGTGTTTACGCATTAATCTAATAAAATGCAATGGCCAGCCAATTCGGAGAAAATAGCCCTCAAACTTTGGGCACAGCTTATTTAGCAGTAAGTGATCACCAGCAGTTAGCGGCCAAATGGCTCGGGTGTTATCGCGCTTGTCTACTGTCCACTTGGTCGACAGTTCGGTCCTCCCTGTGTTTCTTTCATTTTTATTTTTTTCCAAAATTATTTCAAATTAAATGAAAAATTAAAGAAATATTTTAAATTAAAATATTAATTACTAGCAGTACGCGCACGGTGTTGCCCGTGGAATCAGGACTTTAACAAAATGAAAGAAAAAAAACCCCGCCCACAATGACATGAAAAAGTTTTGAAAACAAAATCAAAACAAAAGATACACATTATTTGAGTTTCCTGCTTATTTTTTTTCGTGCTACAGTACAGAGTACGTTAATCCAAAACAATGTTACAAAATTGGAACGTGAAAATGATTATTATACAGCAAGCAAAATATAAAATCGAATCCGAAAACAATAATCGAAGTAATTCATTCAGGTGGAGGTCATGACGTATCCTGCGCGTCCGCCAATCAAAATTGCCAGCAGCGTTCCGAAGAAGTGCCGCGCGAGCAACTCGATCGAGAAAAATAACTCTTAACCGCCCAGAAAAAAATTAATTAAAAAAAAAACTGGAAAAGATATTTTAACCGTTCTTGTTGTAAATCCGACAGAATCGTTCCAGTTATAAGCTGAAAAAAATTGAAAATAATAGTGTTATTAGAAAGTCGGATGCAACAAATTTAAAAACAAAAGTAACATTTCGATGGCAAAACTGGGTATTTTTTAAAAATTTCTCAAAATTCATCAAATTACGTTATAAATTCAAAACTAACTTCATTAGAACGGAAATCGTCTGCTCTTTCCGATGGTATATCTATTTTTGTCGTACAATTATTTGAAACCATTCTATTGAGAAATTAGTGCGAAAAATCAACCAAAACAATACAAAACATTAAATAAAAAAATTTCTAGATTAAATTTTAAAATTTCGGCTTCTAGGTGCATTCAGTTACCATTAAGACTACCTGTGTGCCAAATTTCATGGCTGTAAGTGCGATAGATTCGTCTGGACATCGCAGACAAACACGCACACAAACATTGCCTTTTATAAGTATAGATTTTTGTGCATAAAATAACTGTTCTTTCATATTGTGCTTGAATTAAAGTTAAAATTTAATTTATAAACAGTAAAATAATTATAAATACATTTTTAATGGTGATAAATAATAACTGTAATTAAAATTGTAATCTTAAAATCATTAAAAGTTTTAAAGTATTGGGTTTTTATGTTTACAAATACTTCGTTTTTACTTTATCTTGAAATCAAAAGAGAACGGATGTTAATGCATTGAATACATTTGGGGACGGTCTAATATTTTAGTGATCAAATGTAAATAGTAGAGAGCAGCTGTTAATCTATTAAATGTGTAGGCAGATGGTACAAAATTTCAATGATTGAAAAGGCATAAATGTGTAACTGTTTTTACTCACTATCGTATGCAATTCTTCTATAGTGCTACTCTTATTCCTTTAAATACTCTGAACAAACGTGGTTATACACCTTGGATTTCGAAGTGTTTCATATCGTTTTTTGATTAAATTATCATGATATAGATAGTTAAAATATTCTATGAATAAATATATTGCTAGTGTATCGGAGGTTGCACTGTATATCGTTGCTAGTGTATCGCACAAGAATCACTTAAAGAACCGTTCTTCTTGTGAACAATCGCTCATTTATTAATTGTGCAAAGATGCGAAAATATTTTTTCCAATGTTTCCATGATAATTATCATTCTGGTTCTGGTATGGAATTAAATGCAGAAATATGAATTACTAGTAGTAAACGGAAGATAAATCTAAAATTAATTAATGAATGTAGATTGAATTTCTAAAATTTACGAATGATAAAGCCTAAACAAAAATTTTTCATGATGTGCATCATTATAAATGATCATTTATCACCATTAAAATGTGTTTCTAACTATTTTACTGCTTATAAATTAAATTTTAACTATAATTAAAGCATCATATGAATGAACAGTTATTTTATGCATAAAAATAATTAATATTTTAATTAAAATATTTCTTTAATTTTTCATTTAATTTGAAATAATTTTGGAAAGAATAAAAATGAAAAAAAAAAAAAAACACAGCAAGGATCGAAATATTGACAAACGGACAGTAGGCAAGCGTGCTGACACCTGAGTCATTTGGCCTATAATTGCTGGTGATCACTTACTGGTATATAAGCTGTACCCAAAGTTTGAGGGCTATTTTCTCCGAATTGGCTGGCCATTGCACTTTATTATATTAATGGGTGAGCTCCCTAAGGGTATGCTACTAATATGCCAAGTTTCATCCCGAACTGAATTTCCAAATTCGTACCCTCTCCTTGTCAGTTTCGAAAAATTTCTCTCGTCAGTAGCAACAGTTACTGGTATAGTCAAAAAAACTCACTGCGTTAGTTTCATAATATACATATAATTCTTTATTCTTCTTCTTATTTCTGCTATTTTTTAATAAGATACGGCCTTTTTGCTTAGGAATAATGTCGGGAAGGACACAAACATTACTAAGTAGGAAAAATCCGAAAATTAAAAAATATTGAGATACGCCTTTTACGCTTAGGAGGGCAGTATAGGCAATGTAATTTTTTGGGCTCCCCATCCCAACTTCCAAAACCAGATAACTTTATTGATTTAAATTTAATATCTAAATAAGCAGTTTTTGAACAACAAACAATATGACAAACTGAAATTTTAAATAAAATTGTTAAAAAATGACAAAACTTTTTAACACAATTTAAATATTCTAATACAAGATATCAAAGGACTGTTGACATGTGACCATTGATCCGCTAATAAATTCGAAAACATTAAAAATATTCCAATTATAATATTCTGGATTTAAACGACACTGGATTTTAAATTCAGTAAGTTCTAGAACACACTTCTTGTAAATCAAATGGAAGACCTGAAAGTAATTTTAAAAAAATAATAATATCGGGGGCCTATTTGGTAATCCGGTCCTGACCATATATCTTGTTTATCGATGTGAAACCTTGTTTTATTACTTTTTTTTCAGCAGTGTTACAATTTTTTTTAAAAATCACAAACTTATCAAGGAAAAAAAATTCTGTGGAAATAGTTTGTAATTTTATAAGTTTTCCTCCAATGTTTAGCACTTTCTGATGATTGGAAAAAATGCATGGGAACTTTATGCGCACAAATTTGATTTTTCACAAAACAGTTTGAATATTATTATTTCAAGAGTAATGCTTATGTTAAAATCCAACAAACCTTATCACTCTCAGCACTGTTGTCTGTATTTTCGGTTTGCAAACTAGTTTTGGCGTCTTCTTTATTGCTAGATTCTTCGCAGTCATTTAAGACGTTCAAATGTCCTACTACTTCTGGTTCACGTAATTGTAATTTTGCATGCTCTCCCACTTTGTCCTTGTAAACAAGTTAACTTGTCAAACAGTGCTTATCTAGCTTACCAAAATCATATGAGTTAAGTTCTTTTGAATAATCATACAGAAGGTGCACAAAAATGTTCCAACAAAACCAACACAACTTTTGATATAACTTAACCCATTGCACGCTTTTAAGCCTTCTGCTCAGTAATATATAAATATAATTTTAAAAATAACTAAAATTTTATATATGGGATTTTAATATATAGAATTTTTGTACAATTTACAATATTAGTATTGTCAATATCGAAAAAATAGATATTTAATTCTAAAAATTTTAAAATAACGTACCAGAAATGATAATAGCAAATTTACCTGTGGTGTTGAATCCACAGGAACTTTTTGTTCTTTGTTCAAGTAATAAGTTATATTGTCGCTCTCAAAGTCTCAAAGTTTTCTGAAATTAAAGATCGGCCTTCAACTGTTGTTGCCAGACATTCTCAATATTTTTTATTTTGATGAATGTTTTTAAAATAGACGCTTGCTTTTCGTTTTCTGCTGCTATCCGTGCCTTTCTTTTCCTATAAAACATACCTGATTTTTTCTTTTTTTCAGACATTTTAGCAAAATACACAGCACTTATAGGTATAACATTATCACAATTTAAATTTGCTGTTTAGAATAAAAATAAAGCATGACATTCACCGGTTTTTCTTTCAACACAGTGTGCCAAAACGTTTCGTCAAAGTAAGAATGCAATGAGAAATGGTGTAGAACAGGGGAAAAGTTACATTTTCACCCGGTTTAATATTTTTTAGGCCCACTATACCATAAAACTGAAATACAATAGTCGGTTAGGGGGAACGAGCCTCCCGGACCAAAGGAAAAACCACGAAATGAGGAGGGGGAGTGTGGGAGGCAGTCATTCTAGGCAAATTAGGGCCGGGAGGTTTTGAATGCGGGGTGAGGAGGAGGCACGGTAGACCGGACCGCATGTATGGTCAATCCGATTCCCTAGGATCGGGTTGCCCGTGTGTGCAGTGTGCTCAGTTCGACCTGTGAAAGTTTGTTGAAAGTTTGACCTCAATTTGACCCACCAAATTTTATGGCTTGATATTCGTGGAACAGATTTTGAGATCCCTCCAGGGTCTAGAGGCTTGAGTGGAGCGCCTGTACAAAAACTGGAGAGGGGGCGCCAAAATGAAAGGAAAATTTTTTGCCGTTTTCGCCAGAGCTCTTATGTCAATTAAACCATTTTTTTTCTCCCCTTTACATTCCAGCTTTGGCGCCACCCGAAAATTGGCGCCACTGGCAGCTATCCGGGCTTCGGGCCGCCTCTGATTTTATATTATACTAAGTTGACAAGCTTCGGAGATACATTTAATTCGAAATAATATTTTATAAATTGCGTTTAAGTGTAATTACGCTTTTCCGTTTCTTAAACTAATTTTAAAATAATAATCTGAAATGGCAAAAAGAAAGTTACCGAAAAAAGTGTACCTTTAAATTGAAAGTAGTATATTGAGGGTGGAAGACGCCAAACTAATTATTTTTGCGACACACATTCTCGAAAACTAGGGCTTGGAGACTGGTTTGAAAGATGCCACACGATGGAGAACTATAAAATATAATTTTTACATAAAATTAAAAACATATTATTGTGTTACATATATATAAAGTGTAAAAATGAAGTAATAAATTTATTTTTCCTTCATTATCCTGCACATTATGTATTACTGTTCGTTCAGCGAAAATTAATTGCCACCAGTATGACACCTGTGTATAAACTTAATACGACCGCAAAGGGTTAAAAAAAAGAAAAGAAAGAAAAGAGGAAGGAGAGTGGAATATTGTAAAACTAGCAGTACGCGCACGGCGTTGCCCGTGGAATCAGGACTTCAAAAAAGTGGGTGAAAAAAAGTGCTCACAATGGCACGAAAAAGTTTTGAAAACAAAATCAAAACAAAAAATACACATTGATATTCCCGCTTATTTTTCTTTGCGAATGACGTCACCTGCCGCGAAAAAGGTCACGTTGCAACAATGCATTGTGGGATGGTCCGGAGAATCTCTCGCTGTTAAATTTCGCTACGAAAAAACTGTTTGAACCGATCAGGGAAAAATTAATTTTTAAAAAACAAAAAAAGATATTTTAATAGTTCTTGCTTTAAATCCGACATAAACGTTCCATTTGTAGGCTGAAAAAAAATGAAAATTATAGAGATGTTAGAACGTCAGATGCGATAATTTAAAGAAATCTTTATTAAAAATTGCCATAAAAGTGACTATTTTTCAAAATTCAGTGCATTACGTTAGAAATTCAAAACTAATATCATTTGAACGGAAAACGCATGCTCTTTCCGATGGTGTATATATTTTTGTCGTAAACTTATTCGAAGCTATTCTATTGAGAAATTAGTGCGAAAAATCAACCAAAACAACACAAAACATTAAATAAAAATTTTTCTAGATTAAATTTCAAAATTTCGGCTTCGAGGTGCATTCAGTCACCATTACGACTACCTGTGTGCCAAATTTCAAGGTTGTAAGTGCGATAGATTCGTCTGGACATCGCACGCAGGCACACACACACGCACACACACACGCACACACACAAACATTGCCTTTTATAAGTATAGATGAAAATCTGAATTTACATAAGGATAATACATCGGCCATTCGGCTTCGCTCAGGAGTCATAAAAGAAACATTTTTATAAAAATAGCAGTAAAGAAAAGCGCAACTTACGCTGCATTATTTTATTATTTATTTCCCAATTTTGTCTTCTAAAATCTTGAGAATAAGACTGAAGCTCTAATGCTTATTGTGGCCAATAGGATACGTACTGAAAATGTTATTGAATCAACGTCCAACATATAGATGGCAGCCTGAGTGCTGATAAAAAAATAAATCGACGTTTTTCACTTGAGGCTGAATCTTTTTAGCTTTTTTTGTACGCTTGAGAATACCAAATTTTATTCAACAATGTTGAAGGAAATTCCTTATCCGTATTACTAGTTATTAAAATGCATCTGTGTTTAATAATAATAGTTGTGATCAGTGCGTTGATTTGGTCGTCGTCAATCGCAGATGGCGTGCCAGTCTTAAATGTGAAATTCATCCCGTGTGAATTTCACAAATCATTTGTGCATTGCGCGTTCACATGCAGCATTGTCTCCTTAAAAAGCACATATATTTTTCGCTGCTAGGAAAGCATTCTTGCCTCTGCGGTAGTAAAAGAGCATTAAATACCGAAAATGCTCTTCCATGTTTGTACTGACACCAAACAAATGGA
>BGPR01033561.1:0-16914 GCA_013235015.1 Araneus ventricosus | reverse complement strand
TCCATTTGTTTGGTGTCAGTACAAACATGGAAGAGCATTTTCGGTATTTAATGCTCTTTTACTACCGCAGAGGCAAGAATGCTTTCCTAGCAGCGAAAAATATATGTGCTTTTTAAGGAGACAATGCTGCATGTGAACGCGCAATGCACAAATGATTTGTGAAATTCACACGGGATGAATTTCACATTTAAGACTGGCACGCCATCTGCGATTGACGACGACCAAATCAACGCACTGATCACAACTATTATTATTAAACACAGATGCATTTTAATAACTAGTAATACGGATAAGGAATTTCCTTCAACATTGTTGAATAAAATTTGGTATTCTCAAGCGTACAAAAAAAGCTAAAAAGATTCAGCCTCAAGTGAAAAACGTCGATTTATTTTTTTATCAGCACTCAGGCTGCCATCTATATGTTGGACGTTGATTCAATAACATTTTCAGTACGTATCCTATTGGCCACAATAAGCATTAGAGCTTCAGTCTTATTCTCAAGATTTTAGAAGACAAAATTGGGAAATAAATAATAAAATAATGCAGCGTAAGTTGCGCTTTTCTTTACTGCTATTTTTATAAAAATGTTTCTTTTATGACTCCTGAGCGAAGCCGAATGGCCGATGTATTATCCTTATGTAAATTCAGATTTTCATCTATACTTATAAAAGGCAATGTTTGTGTGTGTGCGTGTGTGTGTGCGTGTGTGTGTGCCTGCGTGCGATGTCCAGACGAATCTATCGCACTTACAACCTTGAAATTTGGCACACAGGTAGTCGTAATGGTGACTGAATGCACCTCGAAGCCGAAATTTTGAAATTTAATCTAGAAAAATTTTTATTTAATGTTTTGTGTTGTTTTGGTTGATTTTTCGCACTAATTTCTCAATAGAATAGCTTCGAATAAGTTTACGACAAAAATATATACACCATCGGAAAGAGCATGCGTTTTCCGTTCAAATGATATTAGTTTTGAATTTCTAACGTAATGCACTGAATTTTGAAAAATAGTCACTTTTATGGCAATTTTTAATAAAGATTTCTTTAAATTATCGCATCTGACGTTCTAACATCTCTATAATTTTCATTTTTTTTCAGCCTACAAATGGAACGTTTATGTCGGATTTAAAGCAAGAACTATTAAAATATCTTTTTTTGTTTTTTAAAAATTAATTTTTCCCTGATCGGTTCAAACAGTTTTTTCGTAGCGAAATTTAACAGCGAGAGATTCTCCGGACCATCCCACAATGCATTGTTGCAACGTGACCTTTTTCGCGGCAGGTGACGTCATTCGCAAAGAAAAATAAGCGGGAATATCAATGTGTATTTTTTGTTTTGATTTTGTTTTCAAAACTTTTTCGTGCCATTGTGAGCACTTTTTTTCACCCACTTTTTTGAAGTCCTGATTCCACGGGCAACGCCGTGCGCGTACTGCTAGTTTTACAATATTCCACTCTCCTTCCTCTTTTCTTTCTTTTCTTTTTTTTAACCCTTTGCGGTCGTATTAAGTTTATACACAGGTGTCATACTGGTGGCAATTAATTTTCGCTGAACGAACAGTAATACATAATGTGCAGGATAATGAAGGAAAAATAAATTTATTACTTCATTTTTACACTTTATATATATGTAACACAATAATATGTTTTTAATTTTATGTAAAAATTATATTTTATAGTTCTCCATCGTGTGGCATCTTTCAAACCAGTCTCCAAGCCCTAGTTTTCGAGAATGTGTGTCGCAAAAATAATTAGTTTGGCGTCTTCCACCCTCAATATACTACTTTCAATTTAAAGGTACACTTTTTTCGGTAACTTTCTTTTTGCCATTTCAGATTATTATTTTAAAATTAGTTTAAGAAACGGAAAAGCGTAATTACACTTAAACGCAATTTATAAAATATTATTTCGAATTAAATGTATCTCCGAAGCTTGTCAACTTAGTATAATATAAAATCAGAGGCGGCCCGAAGCCCGGATAGCTGCCAGTGGCGCCAATTTTCGGGTGGCGCCAAAGCTGGAATGTAAAGGGGAGAAAAAAAATGGTTTAATTGACATAAGAGCTCTGGCGAAAACGGCAAAAAATTTTCCTTTCATTTTGGCGCCCCCTCTCCAGTTTTTGTACAGGCGCTCCACTCAAGCCTCTAGACCCTGGAGGGATCTCAAAATCTGTTCCACGAATATCAAGCCATAAAATTTGGTGGGTCAAATTGAGGTCAAACTTTCAACAAACTTTCACAGGTCGAACTGAGCACACTGCACACACGGGCAACCCGATCCTAGGGAATCGGATTGACCATACATGCGGTCCGGTCTACCGTGCCTCCTCCTCACCCCGCATTCAAAACCTCCCGGCCCTAATTTGCCTAGAATGACTGCCTCCCACACTCCCCCTCCTCATTTCGTGGTTTTTCCTTTGGTCCGGGAGGCTCGTTCCCCCTAACCGACTATTGTATTTCAGTTTTATGGTATAGTGGGCCTAAAAAATATTAAACCGGGTGAAAATGTAACTTTTCCCCTGTTCTACACCATTTCTCATTGCATTCTTACTTTGACGAAACGTTTTGGCACACTGTGTTGAAAGAAAAACCGGTGAATGTCATGCTTTATTTTTATTCTAAACAGCAAATTTAAATTGTGATAATGTTATACCTATAAGTGCTGTGTATTTTGCTAAAATGTCTGAAAAAAAGAAAAAATCAGGTATGTTTTATAGGAAAAGAAAGGCACGGATAGCAGCAGAAAACGAAAAGCAAGCGTCTATTTTAAAAACATTCATCAAAATAAAAAATATTGAGAATGTCTGGCAACAACAGTTGAAGGCCGATCTTTAATTTCAGAAAACTTTGAGACTTTGAGAGCGACAATATAACTTATTACTTGAACAAAGAACAAAAAGTTCCTGTGGATTCAACACCACAGGTAAATTTGCTATTATCATTTCTGGTACGTTATTTTAAAATTTTTAGAATTAAATATCTATTTTTTCGATATTGACAATACTAATATTGTAAATTGTACAAAAATTCTATATATTAAAATCCCATATATAAAATTTTAGTTATTTTTAAAATTATATTTATATATTACTGAGCAGAAGGCTTAAAAGCGTGCAATGGGTTAAGTTATATCAAAAGTTGTGTTGGTTTTGTTGGAACATTTTTGTGCACCTTCTGTATGATTATTCAAAAGAACTTAACTCATATGATTTTGGTAAGCTAGATAAGCACTGTTTGACAAGTTAACTTGTTTACAAGGACAAAGTGGGAGAGCATGCAAAATTACAATTACGTGAACCAGAAGTAGTAGGACATTTGAACGTCTTAAATGACTGCGAAGAATCTAGCAATAAAGAAGACGCCAAAACTAGTTTGCAAACCGAAAATACAGACAACAGTGCTGAGAGTGATAAGGTTTGTTGGATTTTAACATAAGCATTACTCTTGAAATAATAATATTCAAACTGTTTTGTGAAAAATCAAATTTGTGCGCATAAAGTTCCCATGCATTTTTTCCAATCATCAGAAAGTGCTAAACATTGGAGGAAAACTTATAAAATTACAAACTATTTCCACAGAATTTTTTTTCCTTGATAAGTTTGTGATTTTTAAAAAAAATTGTAACACTGCTGAAAAAAAAGTAATAAAACAAGGTTTCACATCGATAAACAAGATATATGGTCAGGACCGGATTACCAAATAGGCCCCCGATATTATTATTTTTTTAAAATTACTTTCAGGTCTTCCATTTGATTTACAAGAAGTGTGTTCTAGAACTTACTGAATTTAAAATCCAGTGTCGTTTAAATCCAGAATATTATAATTGGAATATTTTTAATGTTTTCGAATTTATTAGCGGATCAATGGTCACATGTCAACAGTCCTTTGATATCTTGTATTAGAATATTTAAATTGTGTTAAAAAGTTTTGTCATTTTTTAACAATTTTATTTAAAATTTCAGTTTGTCATATTGTTTGTTGTTCAAAAACTGCTTATTTAGATATTAAATTTAAATCAATAAAGTTATCTGGTTTTGGAAGTTGGGATGGGGAGCCCAAAAAATTACATTGCCTATACTGCCCTCCTAAGCGTAAAAGGCGTATCTCAATATTTTTTAATTTTCGGATTTTTCCTACTTAGTAATGTTTGTGTCCTTCCCGACATTATTCCTAAGCAAAAAGGCCGTATCTTATTAAAAAATAGCAGAAATAAGAAGAAGAATAAAGAATTATATGTATATTATGAAACTAACGCAGTGAGTTTTTTTGACTATACCAGTAACTGTTGCTACTGACGAGAGAAATTTTTCGAAACTGACAAGGAGAGGGTACGAATTTGGAAATTCAGTTCGGGATGAAACTTGGCATATTAGTAGCATACCCTTAGGGAGCTCACCCATTAATATAATAAAGTGCAATGGCCAGCCAATTCGGAGAAAATAGCCCTCAAACTTTGGGTACAGCTTATATACCAGTAAGTGATCACCAGCAATTATAGGCCAAATGACTCAGGTGTCAGCACGCTTGCCTACTGTCCGTTTGTCAATATTTCGATCCTTGCTGTGTTTTTTTTTTTTTTTCATTTTTATTCTTTCCAAAATTATTTCAAATTAAATGAAAAATTAAAGAAATATTTTAATTAAAATATTAATTATTTTTATGCATAAAATAACTGTTCATTCATATGATGCTTTAATTATAGTTAAAATTTAATTTATAAGCAGTAAAATAGTTAGAAACACATTTTAATGGTGATAAATGATCATTTATAATGATGCACATCATGAAAAATTTTTGTTTAGGCTTTATCATTCGTAAATTTTAGAAATTCAATCTACATTCATTAATTAATTTTAGATTTATCTTCCGTTTACTACTAGTAATTCATATTTCTGCATTTAATTCCATACCAGAACCAGAATGATAATTATCATGGAAACATTGGAAAAAATATTTTCGCATCTTTGCACAATTAATAAATGAGCGATTGTTCACAAGAAGAACGGTTCTTTAAGTGATTCTTGTGCGATACACTAGCAACGATATACAGTGCAACCTCCGATACACTAGCAATATATTTATTCATAGAATATTTTAACTATCTATATCATGATAATTTAATCAAAAAACGATATGAAACACTTCGAAATCCAAGGTGTATAACCACGTTTGTTCAGAGTATTTAAAGGAATAAGAGTAGCACTATAGAAGAATTGCATACGATAGTGAGTAAAAACAGTTACACATTTATGCCTTTTCAATCATTGAAATTTTGTACCATCTGCCTACACATTTAATAGATTAACAGCTGCTCTCTACTATTTACATTTGATCACTAAAATATTAGACCGTCCCCAAATGTATTCAATGCATTAACATCCGTTCTCTTTTGATTTCAAGATAAAGTAAAAACGAAGTATTTGTAAACATAAAAACCCAATACTTTAAAACTTTTAATGATTTTAAGATTACAATTTTAATTACAGTTATTATTTATCACCATTAAAAATGTATTTATAATTATTTTACTGTTTATAAATTAAATTTTAACTTTAATTCAAGCACAATATGAAAGAACAGTTATTTTATGCACAAAAATCTATACTTATAAAAGGCAATGTTTGTGTGCGTGTTTGTCTGCGATGTCCAGACGAATCTATCGCACTTACAGCCATGAAATTTGGCACACAGGTAGTCTTAATGGTAACTGAATGCACCTAGAAGCCGAAATTTTAAAATTTAATCTAGAAATTTTTTTATTTAATGTTTTGTATTGTTTTGGTTGATTTTTCGCACTAATTTCTCAATAGAATGGTTTCAAATAATTGTACGACAAAAATAGATATACCATCGGAAAGAGCAGACGATTTCCGTTCTAATGAAGTTAGTTTTGAATTTATAACGTAATTTGATGAATTTTGAGAAATTTTTAAAAAATACCCAGTTTTGCCATCGAAATGTTACTTTTGTTTTTAAATTTGTTGCATCCGACTTTCTAATAACACTATTATTTTCAATTTTTTTCAGCTTATAACTGGAACGATTCTGTCGGATTTACAACAAGAACGGTTAAAATATCTTTTCCAGTTTTTTTTTTAATTAATTTTTTTCTGGGCGGTTAAGAGTTATTTTTCTCGATCGAGTTGCTCGCGCGGCACTTCTTCGGAACGCTGCTGGCAATTTTGATTGGCGGACGCGCAGGATACGTCATGACCTCCACCTGAATGAATTACTTCGATTATTGTTTTCGGATTCGATTTTATATTTTGCTTGCTGTATAATAATCATTTTCACGTTCCAATTTTGTAACATTGTTTTGGATTAACGTACTCTGTACTGTAGCACGAAAAAAAATAAGCAGGAAACTCAAATAATGTGTATCTTTTGTTTTGATTTTGTTTTCAAAACTTTTTCATGTCATTGTGGGCGGGGTTTTTTTTCTTTCATTTTGTTAAAGTCCTGATTCCACGGGCAACACCGTGCGCGTACTGCTAGTAATTAATATTTTAATTTAAAATATTTCTTTAATTTTTCATTTAATTTGAAATAATTTTGGAAAAAAATAAAAATGAAAGAAACACAGGGAGGACCGAACTGTCGACCAAGTGGACAGTAGACAAGCGCGATAACACCCGAGCCATTTGGCCGCTAACTGCTGGTGATCACTTACTGCTAAATAAGCTGTGCCCAAAGTTTGAGGGCTATTTTCTCCGAATTGGCTGGCCATTGCATTTTATTAGATTAATGCGTAAACACCCTAAAGGTATGCTACTAATATGCCAAGTTTCATCCCGAACTGAATTTCCAAGACGTGCCCTCCCCTTGTGAGACTGATTAAAACATATCTGCGATCTAGCATGTCGCAAGAGCGACTAGTTGGTTTGGCAACCATATCAATTGAACGGACCTTCTGTGGAACATTGATATTGAGATTATTATGAAAGATTTTGCAGATAAAAAGGCAAGAAAATGGATTATGTGAAGAGAATTTATAATATTGTGTAAAAAAATCATATATTTTTCAAATAAATTTTTTCAATACATTATTTTAGTTTCTGTAAGACTTCTTTATGTTCTTAAATATATCTGAAATTAAAAAATTCTGCCCATAACATTATTAAGTCAGATTTTCAGGTAAAACATGCATATTTCTAAGTAAAATTTTATTGGAAATTTAAAATGCAGACGATATAGAATTTAAAAATTACGTTGGTTGGGGGAGGCGCCAAATTGTTGTCTTTCCCGGTTGGTAAAATTACCTCGGGCCGCCTCCTCTGTACAATGTCATTGTGGTTCTTTGTTGTGGTGGCTGAGAGCAGACATACGAATGGAACGGTAAAAAAGCTTTGGCGGCTGAGAGTAGACATACGACCGCAAAGGGTTAATACTTATTATGCAACAGTAAACTTTTTTTAGTTTTATTATATTGACATAGAATTTCCAATTTTGTTCTGTAACAGTATTTGGAATGGCACTTCTCCCCCAAAAGATAACAAGGTTCAGAGATCAAGAACCCTGAATTCAAGCACTCCGTAACCCCCACAGCACCATCGCCAGTCGTTTATTTTTTTTTTTCCATTCTTGATTCAGAATTAATGTTTCTCACTTTTTTTATTTCTAAAATTATGATTCTTCTTTGCTTGCAATAGTGCCGCGGTGGCTTAGTGGTAAGGTGTCGGTTTCGGGGCCGGAGGGCTTCAGGTTCGAAACAGGATTCCACTGAAGATACGTCGTATATTGGGCCTCTTGAACGCTAAATCATAGCCAGATAGCATGCACACTTGCAGCAAATGGATTTTTCTTGATATTAGCTTGTCATGACAAACTTGACGCGACAACTTTGCAGCAAACTTCCTGCAAAGTAATAAAGGATAATCGATCATCCTCCTTGCAATGCTAAATTGCTATAAAGTTGACACGGCACCGCGACCTGGATACAGTATATGGTTTTGATCCTTGTCTCTGTTTTAAAAAACATTCGATTTTTAATTGCATCTCCTAGACCGTCCTTCTTTTTATTAATTCAATAAATCAATGATGATTTCGATGTATTAGCGCAATATATCTTTAGTACACGAGGTCACGCTGGCTGAGTGGCAAAGGCGACGGGTTCGGAAGCGATTTGTTGGGGGTTCGTCTCCGTACTCTGTTTTTGACCTCGCAATATTTTGTCCGTCTGTAATTTTGTTTTTTTTTTCGAAATCACGGCCAAACGCGTCGTTTGATTTCCCTCGAATTTGGCAGGAATGTTCCTCGAAGCAATAAACAACTATTTATATATAAAGATTTTAATTTTTTGAATTCATTTCAAGAGAGTGGCCATTTAACTGATTTCAACGTTTTGGCGAGTCAATGGCGAGTTTGCACCATTAAAACATTTGAATCATTTTGATAAAGGCGAGACATGTAATTGTAATTTTGTTAGCACTGATGAAAGCGGACATTTAATTATAATTTTGGTCATATGATAAAAGAAGACATTTAATAGTAATTTTGTTAATGCTGATAAAGCATACATTTAATTGTAATTTTGTTAATACTGATGAAAGCGGGCATTTAATTGTAATTTTGTTAATACTGATTAAAGAAAATATTTGTGCAAATAATTCGCATTGAAGAAAAAGAAAAGAAAAGAAAAAAATAAAATCATAGTACCAGATTCATATTTTTTTTTTCCTGTTTAATTTCATCTACTTGTTTTTCTCTTTTTTGTGAAAGGTTTTTCAGCGATTCTATCAAACGGCTCATGCTATACAAGTTGAAGAAAATTATCTGTTATATGTGCAACGGGTTTGTTTGTGTATTTATCACGACAATTTTCATATTGCTGTGATATATACCTATCTCATTATTTCATCAAGATACTTCTTCCATCTTCACGTGCTTTTGACACTGTTAAGATTATGATAGTGTGACAAAATCGTCTTGTGGGTGTACGTGAATGCAGTCCAATAAGCAAGATTACAAAAATAAAGCTCTTTATTTTACAGGTATTCTAAGCAAAGCAACGTAACACGAGTATTAAAATAGCACTTGTAAAAATTCACAATAGAGATTACCATTAAATTTCAAAACAGCGCTCAAAGGTTTCCTATTACCTCCCAAGCTTCCTTGTAGATCAAAATCCAACTAACTAACTTGGCTTGAGAGCTTGCTTTTATACTTTTTCACTGGAAGTGACTTCATTACATTGGAAGTGACGTAATCTCTAGAAAGTTCATGAAACCAGTAGAAATAGGTTAAAAGTTCGATGTCCTTCTAGAAAATTCCTTCTGTCGCCAAAGTCGCCAACTTCACCGCCAAGTCGCCAAATTTATCGCCAAGATTAGCATCTCAGGGAAACAACTTTATAGCTTTGTAACAAAATTGTTATTTTGTTACGAATTGCTTTCTTGGGAAATTAATGTCTTTAAGAATTCTATTTTACTTGATTTTCATTGTCATTGCTGAAATATTTTATCACACTGGCTTCTGAATTTTTATTGTTATATTTTTGCATTTGTTTGGGAAGAAAACGTGTGCGTAATTTTCGTGTGTAATATTGTACATTGATTGTAAATATAACTTTACTAGCTAATGCCCACGACTTCGTACGCATAGTAACACATTATTGGTACCTTGTTGCTAGGGGTAAAATATTTTCATGTCTTTTTAGTTTTAATGTAAAAAATCTGCGCATGATACAAAAAAGAGCTCCTGACGATAACAATAAAAACTTTGTTAGAAATTGGGTTTGAAAACACTTTCAAAAATTAATGAAAATTAAACAGAATGTGGTATGGAAATGAAATTGGTATAATTGAAAAGCTAATTTTTTTAACTTAGGGATTGATGTAAAATGGTTTTTCCGCGATAATATGCTCCGAAGTTATTGAAGAAAAACATTAAAATTTAAGATAATTTTTAATTAAAGTTCTAATTAACTTTCGAAAAATCCTTTCTTAGTGAGCACCTACTACTTAAGAAGCAACCAACTGCCAAATTTCAAGTTTCTAGTTCCAGTGGTTTGGGAGATTCGTTATTGAGTCAGTGAGTGACTTTCTCTTTTATATATATACTAGCAGTACGCGCACGGCGTTGCCCGTGGAATCAAGACTTCAACAAAATGGGGAAGAAAATGCCCACAATGACACGAAGAAGTTTTGAAAATAAAAACAAAACAAAAGATACACATTATTTTAGTTTCCCGCTTATTTTTCTCTCGACAATGACGCGAATGTAATGACGTCACCTGCCGAAAGGAATCGGATTGTAGAAATACAGCGAGGAAGATGACGCACCAGTCAATGAAATTGCAACAATGTATTCTGGAACCGTCTGAAGAAACTCTCGCTGTTAAATCTCGCTATCAAAAAAACTGTTTGAACGGATCAGGGAAAAATTAATTTAAAAAAAACAGAAAAAGATATTTTAACCGTTCTTGTTTCAAATCCGACAGAAACGTTCCAGTTATAAGCTGAAAAATACTTATGGAGATGTTAGAACGTCAGATGCTAGAATTTGAAGAAATCCTTATTAAAAATTACCATAAAAGTGACTATTTTTCAAAAATTTCTCAAAATTCAGTTAATTACGTTAAACGTACGAAAGAAACTTTATTAGAACGGAAATTATTTGCAATGTTGTACAATTATCCAAAACCGTTCTATTGAGAAATTAGTGCGAGAAATCACCAAAAACAACGCAAAATATGAAATAAAAATTTTTCTAGAAAAAAATTTAAAATTTGGGCTTTGAGGTGCCTTGAGTCACCATTACGACTACCTGTGTGCCACTTTTCATTGCCGTGAGTGCAATAGATTCGTCTGGGCATCGCGCGCACACACGCACACACACACAAACATTGCCTTTTATAAGTATAGATAAATAATAATAACTAGTAATTTGACCTGTCCTTACGGACATACAAATATCGAACCTCTGACAGTTCCGAAAAACGTCAGCAAATTCGAATACAAAATTTCTTCGCAAAGTACACTGCTTCATAGGAAAAAGGTTTAAATAACCAACACAGTTTATCACAATTTCAAATTCCTATACGCACTTTCAAACTTTCCTAAACACAAAATCTTGATTAATTACCAAATAACATAAATTAAAATACAATAATAAGAAAAATGTAGAGAAAAAAAAAAGTTTAAATATATATATATATATATATATATATATACAGGTAACAAATTAAAACCTAAATATGTAACACACTGCATGACAAGAAAAAAGCTAAATCAACCTATACACAGTTTCTTATCACAGTTTCAAATTTTCCTATACATAATTTCAAACTGTCCACTACACAAATTCTTGAATAATAACTAAATAACATTAAAATAAAAAATATAATAATAAAGAAAATAATAATAAGAAGAAAAAATGAAAAGAATATAGGAAAACTTAATGTTTGGGTTTTTCCCTATTTCTTTTGATTATTTGCTTTTAATGCACATTTCTCCATTGTCCTCTGTTTGGGAGTTTCGGGCTATGAGAGGCTATGTTTGCTTTGAGGTTATATGAGCTTCTTACAGAAAAATTTCCCAAATATTCATTTGAATCCATTTCGAATAGTTCTTAACCCTTGAAAAAGTGGACGATAATGGATTCTTTGTGTTTTTTTGTTTGTTTTTTGTGGTTGTATTCGATTTACTCTGAGTTTATTTTTATTTATTTCTTTATTTATTTTTGGCTATCTCTGTACGATCTTGATTTCCATTGTTCTCTGTTTTTTATTCTGCTGCTGCAATTGCGCGCAACTTAAACATTGTCTTCATTTTATCTATTTTTTCTTAAATTTTACTCTTTAAATTTTATTGTGTATAAATTAAAATATTTTTTTGTTCTAGTTTAAACTTAAAACATGATTCCTTTTTAAATTTTTTCTGTTTTTTTCTTGTTGATTGTTTTTAAGCTTCATTATCAAGTAACATGCTCCAACAGGTGCGTCCGACTAATAGGAGTGTCGAAGTAACGAGTGTCGGATTAGAGAGAGTCTACTGTATAATAGATTTGAATACGATTTATTTTTACTGTATATACAATCATAAAAATATGTATCAACCATCTTCAATTGATTTGTTTACTTATCTCATGATAAATTATTTACTAAACTAAAATGTAGACATCGATTTATATTACATATTAATATTAAACAATAAAGATTTTAAAATTTTATTAACAAAACATATTTTTACCTTATTAAATTATTATTCTTAATTGAAAATTTTATTTGTTAATTATTTTAAATTGAATTAAGTCATCATTAACATAATTACAATCAATTAACAACCTAATTAAAACAGAAGTCAAAATATTTTTCAAAATTTTTATTGATGCGAGTTTTCGGATCTGAATACGCAAAGTGATCCTTTCGACACATGGTTTTTATTGATGACACACGCCAAATGGTATATTTTTAATAATTGATTTTCCTATTGAAAAAATCGTTCCTATCCCTTATTTATCACAAATACTGTTTTATAGATAAAGGATTTTGAAGAACCAAGAGAAATTGGATGGAATAAATAATAATATGGCAATGATATTTTCAGAAAGTCTGAAAACGCAATTTTTGTTTATTTTGTTTATTGTATTTTTTAAAAACTATTTTTAAATCTTTCGACTAGCATTATGATCTTCTCCGGGGTATTTTTTTTTCTAAGTAGCTGTGGACGAGTTTCCTGTTTTGTTTATTTGGGATATTGTAAAACTTCCATGACTAAGACCAATTTCTGGTGTAATGCTTCGTCAAAGTGGTAGGGATGGCGAATATTCGATGAACTGTTATTTACTACGCAATATCAAAAAACCACAAATACTATTGATGAATACTACTGCCAAAAAGGTGTGATTCAATCATTGGTAAATAAATGTGCATTAAGTATTTCAATTTTTTTAAAAAAATCATTCCTTTTTAATATACTTTTCCCAGGTTCTAATTTTTAGTTTTATCTTCTGTCAACAGATAGCGCCATGGAAGCCCATTTTTGTGCTTAGAAAGATTATCTTTCTTTGCGGTAACGGACGTCATGGTTTCCCCTTATCGCAGTTTTATTTCCTGTGACGTAGTGAGTCACCATTCTTGTTGTGATATGCATTTTCGAATGATTCCCAGTTAGCATGTACACTTGCAGCAAGTTTGATTTGTCTTGATATTAGCTTGTCATGACAAACTTGATGTGGCAACTTTGCAGCGAACTTCCTATAAAGTAACAAAGCATAATCGACCAACCCACTTGCAAAACAAGTTTGCTGTGAAGATGTCATGACGAATTTCACACCACGATTGCAAAACAAGTTTGCTGCAAAGATGATATCACACTTAGAGATAATCTTTGTCTCTGTTTTAAAAAACATCCGATTTTTAATAGCATTTCCTAGACCGTTCTTCTTTTTATTAGTTCAATAAATCAATGATAATTTGTGAAAAAACTAACTTTTTTATAAAAAAAAAATTTTGAAACATTTTCCATCTTTTTACTAAATATAGAACTCGCACTTCAAAGAAAACTATATCGCCTTTTTCTTAATGTTGAAATTTTAACGTTGTAGTATTGTCTGCTACAAGAAATGTGCTTTTTCTTTTTTCGCTTCCTTGGTCCAAGATTGTCCAGTGCCTACGTGAAGGAGGTCAGTTAAAGGTCACTTTCTCACCACATTACGAGCGGGGGAGGCTATAAGGTCACTCTGAAATAGCGCCTGACAACAAGCTTGTCCAATCAGGCGTTGTTTTTTTTCGGTGACGCAAGGCCGGAGTGTGAAGAGGGGCTTGATCCCTTCACTTGGAAAAAAGATGAGTCGAGAATCGAGACGAGCTGCTGGATGATTTTTTGGAAGAAGGAAAAAAATGGTGTTGATACTTCGTTCCGGTGTGGACGGTTCGAACTGTGATCTTTTTGCTCAGTTTTTTTGCACGAGAAAGAGTCGTGATGCATAACTATTGACGAAGGAGGAATTCCACCAATATTGGATATCGCAGGGACCGAACAGATAAGACCTTTTCATTTTATCAGTATATTTGTTTACGTATTTCACGGCGGACAATATTTTTTTTTGCATCCAATTCTTACCCCCTTTCCATAAGAAAAAAAGAGGGGAACTTCAGGACTATTTCAAAAAGATTTCTCGGACTTTTTTGAGTTTCTAGCTTAATGCAATATGTGTGTGTGTGTTTTTTTCCGCGAATGTTGATCAACATTAGTAGTTTAAGAAAAGGGGCCCCCTGATAATATCCTGATAATATGTAGTCTAGATATATATGTTAATGTCAATTATTGTTTTTGTGTAACAATATAAATAAATCTTTTAGTTCTTTTTTTTCAGGAGTAATTTTCTTTGTATTCATGCCTGACGTTGTTAACTCTTCCTTTTTTTTATATTTATGCATGCTATCCTCCCTTCTTTTTTTATTTTTAGTAAAAAGGATACTTGAAATATATACAGACAAATTAATTTAGCAAATGCAATTTTTCAATCTAATGAACTGCAGTTTTATATGTCTAAGTGTTTATATATTATGTTATATAATATCAAGTTAACAATTTATGTGTTTAAATATCAAGTTAACAGTTTAACAATTATATATATTTAAGTGTTTCAATTCATCAAGTAAACCACATAACAATTTATGCTTTTATATAACAAATTATAAAGTAAACCCCATAACAAACGTTTTAAACAAAATTAAACCTAAAAAACAGACGATGTTTGTTGAAAAATAATAACTTACATTTTGTCCCACTTTGAAAGTAATTCCTTTTGAACCCTAATTTGATAATTTATTCTACTAGCAAAACGTAGTTATTAGCGAGAATCGCTCTTTCGTTGATTTCAAATCATATTCTCAACACAAAATTTAAAAAAATTAATGAAATCAAGAAAAAAAAGAGTTTAAAATAAATCGTATGCGCGATGTATTAGCGCAATCTATCTTTTCCTCGGCTGGTTGAATGGTTAGGGCTACAGGTTTAGGAAGCGTTGTGCCGTTGGATCGAATCCGAGGTTGTGTTCGTGCTCTGTTTTTGCTATAGTTTGCAATGAGTTTGACGCAACAAGCTAGCGGCAAGTTCGACTTGTGGTGACTAACTCGTTTGCAATAACTTGTTTCAAGCTTGCACTCTTGTCGTGTCAAATTTGTTGCAAGCTTGCAACTTTGGTGCAAACTAAAATTGCTATCTGGGAGAGTCTTCACCGGTGACTTTCCAGATAAGCAGGTCACGCTTCACCGCGCAGATCCCTCTACCCCACCTCCTCTGGTATTATATCACCTTTCGCACTCTCCTCCCCCTATTGCGATTTAAGACGTCTTTCTCTGAATCACCCCTCCTGTTCTCGACTGATAATGTCGCTTTTGTAATTCGAAGCTTCGTCGGGAACTCAAAAGAGCAAGTATTCGTTTTTCTCTTTGATTGACAGAATCGCGGTAATTGTATAAAGAATAGTCGTGGTAAAGATACCATACTGTAATCGCACCGAAAACTGCGACTGTGACGTCGAAGGATGACTTCTGTGATTGATTACTATTGATTGAGACCCGTGAACTCAAGTTCCAACATTTCTTTCTACGAGAAATTTTACTGGCGCCATCTGTTGAAAATACAAAGAACTAAACATTAAAACTTAATAGAAAGTATTAACGATAAGTAGAAGTAATAACAGTTTTTTATCTGAATTTTTTATAACACTTTACTTATACTTAATAAAACGTTTTGAAAATTAAAAGTGTGATTGAAATAACAGTTATTTAGAATAGATATGTAAAAATAGCAATAGCAAAAATATTTGTTACTAAAAAAATCGTGGATTATACATCCCTAGCTATGGACGAAATTTCTGTTTTGTTTATTTGATTGCATAGAACTCCAAAATAAACAAAACAGAAATCTCGTCCATAGCTAGTAAACGGTTGGGTTGTGAGCGTTTCGCCTTTCGACTGCGGGGCGTTAATGGCTTTTTCACGACCGAAAGAAGTGGTCGTATTCTTGTACCTCGGTCGTTTCGAAGGTCTGGCTTTTCGCTAGGAAGTGACGTTTTTCTGCTGCGCGCGCAGCAAATCAAGCGATCGGCATGCGCTATTTATGTTTCATGGTTTCAGTTCGAGTTTTGAATCGCCAAAAGAACAATGGCGAAGCGTACTTCTGCTTCCCAATTCGAAATTATGTTGGATTATTTTGAAAAATATCCACAAATTTTAAGTGGGAAAGTTGATCCCATCTTTTCAAAAGACACCAAGGATAAGAGATGGGAAGATTTAACTTCTGCTCTTAAATACATCTTTCTTGCTTCCATAAGCCCATTGTTCCATTTATCTTTTATAATATATACATTTATAATAATATTATCCATTTATAGAATATAAATTTCAATCTTTTTTTCAATATATTGATGTAATTTTACCTGTTTTCTAGAGAGTGGAAAAGTAATGAACTTACTTCCATGCTTTTAACATGAATAAATCTTATAAATTAATATTACCTACAAACCATTTGTTTATTTTTCCAATTATTTTAGTAAAGTATAATTTGATTTCATGTACATAGTTGTTGCGAGACGGTATGCAGATATTATATACTTATTTAAACAATGCTGATTAAAAAGTAAAATCAAATAAAAGCCAAGGCATTTCCATTCTAATAAAACACTGAATACAAATATGTGTTAATATCCCCCCCAAAAAAAACAGGCATAACAAAACAGAACAACGTACAGTTTTCAAAATTAAAATAAGATAAGGAAATCCATGCAAACACCGACATATTTTTCTGTGTTCTGATGCCAAATGTTTCAGCTTATCAATTCAAGAACTTGCAAATACTGCATGAGTGTAAACATTATAAATGTGATTTTAATTTATAATGTAGTGCAAACTTTCGGTGTCAGAATTTCCCACTTGTTGAATAAGGTAAGATAGGTGTTTTTACCTAG
>BGPR01033560.1:0-16915 GCA_013235015.1 Araneus ventricosus | reverse complement strand
TAAGCAAAAATTTTCAGAAATAAAGATAAATTGGTTGAAAGTCTAACTGTTTCCTAGCAGCGAAGTAGGTATAAATTTGCGTCATTTCAAAATCGTCTGCACGCAAAAATTATTAAACTTTAAAAAATGAATAAAAATTGAAGGAAAAATGTCACAGAAATACAATTAATATCATTGAAAAGGTAAAATTTTTACCTTTAGGATGGTATAAAAATAATTTTTATCGGACTATTTGTTCCGAAGTTACAGCGGAAAAAAGGATTACGTGATAGTTGATTTTAAAAATAATTTATTTCACATGTTTTCGCATTCCTGAAGGATCACGTGACAGTTTATTGAAAAGTAAAAATCTTCATCGCGAATCGCGGAGTCAATGGGCTTTCTTTGTTAACTATTTTTAATCTGTAGTCAAAAATATATAATTTAACGTGATTTCACCTAGCCTATATCCGTTCTTGGGTTTCAAGCTACAACTCTGCCAATTTTCATTCAAATCGGTTTTGTGGTTTGGTCGTGAAAGCTTAACAAACAGACAGACAGACAGACAGAAAGACAGACAGACAGACACACTTTCGCATTTATTATATTACTAGCTGTTATCCGCGACTTCGTGCGCGAAGAATTTGAATTAATCTTTTTTTTAATTCACGAATGTAAATGTTTTGTTGCATTTTGAAAGGGGAAAGGAAAAGTTTTGACGGTTGATAATACTTAATTCGACGGCTGACAGGAGTGTACTGTACATGTATGCTGATATAGTTATGTAAATTGTTTATCTATTCTAATATACTTTTGTATATCACATTATTTACACGGATGTAGAGGTTGTGTGGGCTGGACACACGTGAACACGCCATGTATAGTTGCCCATGCGAAAAATATGGTTTTTCCATATGTACATCTGCCACTTTCAGTATCTGGCCCTGAGCCTGGCAAATGACATTTTGAAAGGGATTTGTTGCCTTCTGAACTGAGATGATAAATCCTTCGGCATTATCGGAAGGCGTGGAATTAAAATAGTCTCTCTTCTCCCTATATCAGTCATAACAATAGCTTTCATAACGTTTGGACCTTGGTGTGTAATTTGCGACCGTGTGCCATTGCGCAGTCTCGGTATATCGAGGTTGCGTATTAGTAGTACTGGCACAGCAGCATTCAATCTCGGCTTGTCGGAAGGTGCCCTGACAATTCTAAGATGTTGAAGAGCTCTACAGTATATGATGTTCCTTGTTAATGCCTATTACCGTATCTACAGATGGATGTTTTGTAATACCTCATTGTGAAATTTAAACAAAACATCGAGAGAATAATTCACTAACGTCATTGGATCACTGTGTAACCGCATTAAAAGCTGCAAATGCAAGGACAACAGGAAACCGGAAGTGTAAAGTCTCCTTTGTTGTTAATGGTCAAAGAAAGCAATATTTTCTTATATTAACTTTAACACTGGCAAAAGCCCGCGCGCGAAACAGTAATTTGGCTTGAATTTATTTCTATAAGAATAAAAAGACTTGTTAGAAATTACGTTACAAAAATATTTTTAAACCTTAATAACAATCAGAGAAAGCATTTCATCGTAATGTAATTAATAGCATTAAAAAGATCATTTTCTGGTCTTTAAAATGGCATAAAAAATAATTGTTGTCTAATAAAGATTTCAGAAGTTATTGGCAAAAAACGTCTAAGCAATAGGCTTAAAAGCGGCTAATGTTCGTTATTTAATTAAATATCTTAAGAACTAATTAACTCTGAAAGTTGAAAATAGCATCTTGTGTGTAAATTTCAAGACGCTAACGTTCACCGTTTAGGAGGAGTACTTGTGACCGACCAATCGACCGACAGACAGACAGATACATGTAATTTCTGCCTTGTTTTATAGATATTTATAAACGTAAGCAAAAATTTTCAGAAATAAAGATAAATTGGTTGAAAGTCTAACCGTTTCCTAGCAGCGAAGTAGGTATAAATTTGCGTTATTTCAAAATCGTCTGCGCGTAAAATTTAAAAAATTAATAAAAATTGAATGAAAAATGTCACAGAAATAAAATTAATATCATTGAAAAGGTAAAATTTTTATCTTTAAGATGGTATAAAAATTATTTGTATCGGATAATTTGTTCCGAAGTTACAGCGGAAAAAAGGATTACGTGATAGTTGATTTAAAAAATAATTTATTTCACATGTTTTCGCATTCCTGAAGGATCACGTGACAGTAGAATGAAAAATAAAAATCTTCATCGCGAATCGCGGAGTCAATGGGCTTTCTTTGTTAACTATTTTTAATCTGTAGTCAAAAATAATTAATTTAACGTGATTTCACCTAGCCTATGTCCGTTCTCGGGTTTCAAGCTACAACTCAGCCAATTTTCATCCAAATCGGTTTTGTGGTTTGGTCGTGAAAGCGTAACAAACAGACAAACAGACAGAAAGACAGACAGACAGACAGACATACTTTCGCATTTATTATATTATTAAGGATACATGTTTTGATTTCGCTTTCAAAACTTTGGGATTTTTTTATGTTGTTGAAGTCCTTATGCCGCGGGCAACGCCGTGCGTGTACTTCTAGTCTATACTTACAAAAGGTAATATTTGTGTGCATGCGTGCGATGTCCAGACGAATCTATCGCACTTACATCCTTGAAATTTGGCACACAGGTCGGCTAAATAGTGACTCAATGCACCTCGAAGCCGGAATTTTAAAATTTAATCTAGAAAATTTTTTATTTAATGTTTTGTGTTGTTTTGGGTGATTTTTCGCACTAATTTCTCAATAGAATGATTTCTGATAATTGTGTGAAAAAAATAGATACACCATCGGAAAGAGCAAACGATTTCTGTTCTATTGAAGTTTGTTTTGTACGTCTACCGTAATTTACTGAATTTTGAGAAATTTTTGAAAAATAGTCACTTTTATGGTAATTTTTTATTCTTATTTCTTGAAATTCTCGCATCTAATGTTCTAATAACGCTATCATTTTCAATTTTTTTCAGCTTGTAACTGGAACGTTTCTGTCGTATTTAAAGCAAGAACCGTTAAAATACCTTTTTCCGTCTTTTCTTAAATCAATTTTTCCCTGGTCAGTTGAAAGATATTTTTCCTCTAACGAGTTTCCTCGCGCGGCACTTCTTCGGAACGTTTCTGGCAATTTTGATTGGCTGGTGGTACAGAGCGCAGGATATATCATGACCTTCAACTGAATGAATTACTTCGATTATTATTTTCGGATTCGATTTTATATTTTGTTTGCTGTATAATAATCATTTTCACGTTGTAATTTTTTAATATTGTTTCGGATTAACGTACTCTGTACTGTTTTCCTACAGTCCAAATCTCATTATCGCGAGGAAAAATAAGCGGGAAAATCAATGTGTATCTTTTGTTGTAGCAGTGTATATGTGACATGTAATTGTAACACCTCGGGTGAGCCTCCCTAAGACCGTGGGTCTCAGTCATCTTACCAGTTATGCAGTCATATAGCTATATCACTGATTCCAATGGACCATTAAGAAACGGAGGAAATCCACAGACATGTTTGTCTGGAAAGGGGCTTCAATTCATAGCTCATTGATAACCACAAACTAGCTACTCCCACCAGCCTTAGCGTGCCGATTAAACGTGAATGATTCGGCCGCCGCGACAAAAATCGGGTGTCCTCCGCAAAACGACCCCCATTACGAGCGGCTCATGCGACGACCGCTCATACAGAGGTACTTCCCGTCATCGGTAGGAGGTAACTTGACCCCACACCATTATTCCCCACTCACCGGGAAGAGAGACTCTGCTTACTTATATGAGAGATTCTCATCCCCCGTATTTGATACCTCCTAGATAACAGAACACCCAAATAGTTTCATAGCTTTGGAGATTTAGTTTTGAACTAGAACAAGAGAGATACTATTGGAAAGTGTAGGGAAAAAATTGTGAACTACTGGAAGTGGAGACGCTCAAATGGGGGAAAAAACCCCCTCTAAATTTTAGATTTTAGAAAAGTAATTTTATTTTAAAAAATTAAGCACAAAAAAGAACAAGTAGGACGGCAAAATTAATGTTTTCTTTGTGACTTGCGGCATATCTTCTCTCATCTTTTTGGCATTGTTTTTTTTTGGGGGGGGAGGGACTTATTTCGTAAGGATTACTTTTGAAATTGATCCAGAGTGAACATCAATAATTCTAGACCTCACTAGAAACATTTCTTTTCAAAATCATACTCAATCTCGATATTTATTGATAGTACAAAATTTGACACTGATTCTATGTTAATCAGGGAAATAGAAGAAACCTAATTTTCCTACGATTTAAAATTAGAAAATCTTGTTTCCAATTCAGTTTAAAGTTGTACAGTTTTCTCATTTTTTTCCCCCTATACTTCGTTTTTTCCTATATTCGTAATTAAGCCTAATCAGAAATTTCAAAAATTCTATTTAAGACAAAATATTTATAAAAAAAAAAAAATTTTAAGAGTTCGTTTTGTTACATAAAAGCAGGGGTAAGTGTAAGCTGGACAGCCAAGATGCCCGATGTGCCTTATTCTATCAGAAAATGTTCGTTATGTGGCATATGATTCTTTATCCAGTCCTCTTTTGATGACCTCGCATTGAGAATTATTTCTCTGTACAGTTGTAAACAAATGCTTCGATTTATTTAATTTATGGTGTATCGTATTTTCTGCACTTACTACCTGGCTACGGTGCGCAACAACACTTAGAATTCTATTCGATCAGTAAAAGTTATACAGTTATTTACATTTCGCATTTTATAATTATTAACATATAATTAAATGAATAAAAAATTGCGAAATTCAGTTTTCTTAACAAACTGAAATATCCGGATTACTATATGGAATTTTCTCACAGTCTTTCATCAAGATAACTTCATGGTGTAATTATCTTCTTAGAGCTTACGAATTGAAAATAAATAAATAAAAAAACAACTTTTGGCCTCTAAATCTCTAAAATTTCCACTATGAAAATCTAAAAATTTTGAATAGTTAAACTACATTTCAAACTATTTCGTTGCTACGCACACCGATTTATCTTTTAGGGTCATCTTTCATGTTTTTCATATTGTTTTCGTTTCTGTATATTAGTATCACTAGCATTTCTTTTTATAAGTACATCGGATGATACCCGCATCTAATCTAATCACTTTGTTTTGACTTAATAACAAAGGTCCTTTCGTCGCAATTTCTTTTATTGATTTAATTTCCAGACAAGATAAAAATTAGTTGAAATAATAGATAGCATTATTATATATTGCGTAAAAATTTGCCTAGTATATTAATGTCATTTCCACTTAATAAATAATTAGCAATTAACCCCTTGTCAGTGTAGTATTCTGTACCGTCTAATTAGATGATACTCTTCTGCTCTGGGAATGCGTTGTCTTATTGATTCAATTACGAGCCCATAAAACACTTGGTGTTAATGGATTACCAGTCACATTTGTATCAAATGATAACGTCTATGAATGACTTAACTTTATTTATAAGTGTAAAAATGCCATAATTCGATGCACCAACTGAGCTCGGCCATGACCCACGTAGGTCACTGCTACAGTCGTCTACATAGAATGAATCATCGAGTTAGAGTAGGATTAGCTAGCAAGCCTTGTATTCCCGTGGGTCACGACCAGTGATGTGGGGTGGGTAAATACCCAGTGGGTAGGTAAATATTTTTTGGGTATATACCCGAGTATTTACCCAAGGCCTGGGTAAATACCCAAAAACTGGGTATTTTGCAAAAAAAATAAAATTCGAATGCTGATTTACAATGAAATATACAGAGTTATATAAATACCTCCTAAAAAGTATTTGCAAAAAAAAGTATTTGTGAATGGTCATTTAAAATTAAACTTAAAATTTATAAATACCCAAAACTGGATATTTAGCAAGAAAAGTATTTGAGAATGGCGTGATTCAAAATGAAGCATTAAATTTATAAATACCCTTACACTGAATATTTTGCGAAAAAAATTGCATTTGTGAATGGTGATTCAAAATAAAACATATAAAATTTAAAAATGCCTCCAAACTGGATATTTTTGGGGAAAAAATGCATCTCCGAATGTTGATTCAAAATGAAACATAAAAATTATAAATACCCAAAACTTGGTATTTTTTTTAAAAGTATTTGTGAATGATGCATCAAAATAAAATAAAAAAAAAATATGTACCCCTAAACTGGGTATTTTGTATTAAAAAAAGTAGCTTTGAATAAATTATATAAACAGAAAACAATTGCTGTCAGGATTCAAAATAAAGTATTCTAAAACTTAAATGGGATCGGGCGATAATTTAGTTTTTATGGTTTGAAACTTTGACACTTACTATAATTATTTTGAACGCCGTTTATGTTATACTAGCCGCCATCGGCGACCAGCTTGATCGCCGGGAATATAATTTTAACTGACTCTCTTATGTATAATTTGATATTCATGGTTCCCATAACAAAATAATTTTAAACTTCAAATTGCGATAGAGGTTTACCCCGCGTTCTTAACGTAGCCTTGCACTTGTTCTGTTCCTTGTCTATATGAAAGTCCCTAATGGAGTCAAGTAACTGTTCGTGTCAAATTACATCTAATTGTAAGTAATCGACGCGAAGTTTAATTTAACAAATTTATTTCAACATCGAAATACCGCGGCACGTTTTACGTCTAGCAGCATGTTAATTGGCTTAAAACATACTAATAAAATGAATTTAAACGTAGCAACCATAATCGTTCAGTTTACTGGATTATTTCTTTATATACTTACTATCTTGATTCTTTGTATACTTATCAAATAAAAAAATAAAATAAAATCCAATAGAATATTATATTAGCCTTCAACAATGGAAGAGAAACATGCAATTGAATATTTGTTTAAACAATGAAAGTGGTTTGAATTTCATTGTAACAATGAATGACAAAAATATTTTTAAAAATTTATTAAAATTAGAGAAAAAATCAAAAGAAAACTTAATTATTATCATTGAAAAGACAAGTTTTTAAATTTTCAGATGATTTAAAATTAATTTTTGTGATATATTATTTTCAGTAGTAAGGAAAAACTCCAAAATTCCGTTTAATTTTTAATTAATTAAAATTTTAAAAAACATGCACATTCCCACCTTCCAAAGCATGTTTGTGCAAGCATGCAAAAAATTCACATTTCTTGTTCCTGAAATCTTGTTGCAAATATAACTTACCTTTGTTGAAAGTGATATAAGTGAATATTACTTTCAGAATAATTAACTTTTAAAAACTGAAGAACTGAAACATCTGCTAACTTTTCATCAGCAATGTCTGGTACTTTGACTAATTAATCCAAAAAGAATTATAAACAATTTATCTTTCATTTTAGTTTCTATTATCAGCTCTTTATCATTTTAAAACCAAACTCAACATTTTCTTTTTTTAAATTTAGTTGAGTTTTAAAAAGGATTGATATTTAAGCCACGTATTTTATGTAAGATCCATGATATAGTATTGCGTTTTTGTTTTTTCTGATTCATTTTTTTAGTTTTTATAGAATTTAAAAGGTTGACATATTACGAGTTTTCTTTTTTTTATCTTATGCTCAATACATATTCTATATATATTTATAATATATAGAGACATCATATTTCATAGAAGTACCTGTGTTTTACATGAATAGGGGTAATTCAAAAATAAATACCCAGGTAAATACCCATTTGGGGTATTTACCCGGGTATATACCCAGGGTATTTACCCTTAAAAATAAATACCTGGGTATTTTACATCACTGGTCACGACTCGGACACACTGATAAGGGGTTAAAGAAGTTTTTAAAAGGATCTCACTTTAAATAAATTAAAGTAATACCTATTTCTTCTGAAACATTTTCATTCACATAAAACAGATTTCATTATCTCAACAAACAGGTTATCCCATTTAACCCTACTTTTAAACAAATTTCGTTTAAAAGTTCTTCTGATTTTTCTATTTATTGTAACATATTGAGGTTTTGATTAATAGCACAATTTCTTTAAGTTAAAAAAATTAAATTAACAGACAGGAAATATTTTAATCAAGAATTTTTCAGAACAGAAATAAAAATTAAAAATTCATTTCTTTTTCGTTTCATGTCATAATTTTACAATAAAGGTCAATTAACAAATTATGTGCGGGATAAGAATTAGATACAAACTAAAAACATAACAAAAACAAAAAAAAAAACGTAACTGTGCTCGCTCAAGACAACGTATCAACCATAAAAGAAAAGGTGAACGTATTCTGCAAACATCTATTGTGATGTATTTCAGCATACTATGAAGAATCGCGGAGCCTTCTTTATCAAAAATAATATATTTATTGGACGTCTGCCACACACACACAGCACAAACATGTAAAACAAACACATACACCACAAACGTTTCATCACTCTTACATCGAATTCCATCTTCAATTTATTATTCTTTTCCGTTGCTAGGCAACGTTAGCAAAAAGACAAAATATATCGTTGCCACACTATTTTTATAACCTTAAGAAAAGAATTATGCCAAACGATATTTTTTAATTAATTTCTTTTTCTGCCAAACGATATTTTAAAATTAATTTCTTTTATGGCCAAACGATTTTTATCTAATTAATTTCTTTCTTTAAATATTTTAATAATTCTACAAATACACTATATGCCCAAAAGTATCCGGACACTTGCAGATTTTCACATTTTTTAGAATTTCCCCGGAATGGCTTAATCGACTGCCTTTAAACTTCGGACTTGTAAAGAATAGACAATAACTCACATTTCACATTGAAGATTCGGTCCTGAGGGCAATTAGGGGGCCGTCTACAAACTGATGAAGACGAAAACGTTTTTGGCCCACCCCGCTTCACAGAATACTGATAACAAGATGAAACTTTCAGAAATGGTAATGTTTAATGTGCATAATATTTACAAGAATTTTTGTAAACTCAGCGCAAATATTTGGGAAGATATAAAGGTTTTCTTAAAAAATCTCAAATTTTCCCACCTGTTTTTCGCTTATAACATGCAGAGTTTTCTGTTATATTATACGAAACTTACAGAAAAGATGGCAATATGTTAGAGAAGCATTTGTGTAAAACTTTGGAAAAAAATTGTTGAATGTTACAGGAATTATGAGCAATTTTAGTAAATAGTGTTTTACTGCGCATGCGCGAAACATAGTGTAATTTTTCTTTCACAACTTTAAAGCCAGATATATAGGGCAACTTATATAAAAAAAATTCAGTTCAATATCATTAGTATTCAGAAAGATATCGGCATTACAACGAGCAGAATTTTAGCTCCTGTCGAAGAGAAGCTAAAAGATGAGGGGTTGTACACAAATTGATATTTTTTAAACTTATATCTTTAAATAGTTATATTGAATTGTATAGTGGTTAGAATTTTCTGAATACCCATGAACACATCTAATATTCGTAACGAATAAAAAAAATATATATGTAGAATTATTAAAATATTTTAAGAAAAGAAATTAATTAGCTAAAAAATCGTTTCGACATAAAATAAATATATTTAAAAATATCGTTTGGCCGTAAAATTGTAATATGCAACTTGTTAATAATCATGTAAATAATATAATTAAAGTAATAAAATGTTTGTTATTTATAGTGCCTAATTAGCTGGAATTTAAGTTATGCACGTAATTGATAAGTGTTCAAGGGTATGCAGCAAATTCTAACCGCTATACAATTCAATATAACTATTTAAAAATATAAGTTTAAAATATATCAATTTGTGTACAACCCCTCATCTTTTAACTTCTCTTCGACAGGAGCTAAAACTCTGCTCGTTGTAATGCCGATACCTTTCTGAATACTAATGATATTGAACTGAATTTTTTTTATATAAGTTGCCCTATATATCTGGCTTTAAAGTTGTGAAAGAAAAATTACACTATGTTTCGCGCATGCGCAGTAAAACACTATGTACTAAAATTGCTCATAATTCCTGTAACATTCAACAATTTTTTTCCAAAGTTGTACACAAATGCTTCTGTTAATAATATAATAATATTGGGGGACCAAAATGTTAAAAAGTCAAATATGTTGGGAGGAGGTAGCTAGGATATTTATAAAAACACTGAAGCAAGGTAGAATGCCCAGAAAAATAATTATTAAATTAAAATATATATTGAACAATTAATTAATTCTGGGTACTAAAATTAACACGATAAAAAAGCAATTCTTGCAATACTGATATATTCACCTACCTTTGCTGACCTGGAAACCCTAGCTACTTAATCAAAAGTCAATTTGCATATAGTGGTAGTACAATACACATTGTGATAAATAAATAGAAGAATTAAAACAGAATCAAACTAGGATTTTAAATTTTTTTTGTTTTTTAATAATTGTAAAGGTTTAGATTAAACTGCCATGATTTCGTAAATGAAATTTTTTAATAAAGATGCACACAAATGACTAAAGAACAATTCACATAAATCACAAATTGAAATAGCTGCAGCTTTTTTTTAAAAGGAAACAAAAGACAATAGCGCTACCATCAATAAAACTGAATTTTTTTATAAAAAGAAATTTTTAGTTCCATAAATTTTTAGAGCTGGAATAAAAAAATAGGTGAAGTCGAATTTCTCCGTCAGACCAGAAGTTGCAACGTGAAATCATCTCAATTGAAGTATACATAATAGGCCTTATGTTGCCCAATAATACTGAAGATTAGGACGCACTGATATTTAGCCAGTTCGTAGGCTTTCATGCTTCTCAGGTAATTATTTTGCACAATAACATTATTGGTGATGATCCATGTCGTAAAGAAACACTGAAGAAAAACGTTGAAGGCTTACACGCCTGCAGTCGTTTTCTTGAATCACATATATTTTCTGACGTCCCACACCGCACAAGAATTTAGTTGCGAATTTTCTCGCCAGAATTTTTTAAGGCTGATCTTTCAAAGAACACGACTTGTAGGAAATTTTCTTTTTAACTAAACATGACGTTGCAAATTACCACCACACCATTCCATCTTCAGAATACAAAAGGAACAAAAAAGTCCCTCAAAGGCCCTGAGGCCCGCAGCCTCTACAACACCAACCGCACTTTCAGCCCATCACACACACAAATTCAAATCGTAACGGAAAACGCTTCCAAAGCCAAACCTCATAACACCAAATTCATCCGCGAACTAAGATGGCGAGGAAATAGTCCCGTTGCAAAATTTGAATTTAAAAATTAATAAAGTTGAAACCTTAATGGAAACAACAACAAAAGTTAAGACAAATAATAATTAAATCGAAAACAAAGTAAATAATTAAGTAAAATTTAGAAATTAAATGAAACGGCTAAAATTAACGTTTGAATTTCAAAATTTGCCAAAGTTGCCACAAGAAAAGACAGAAACTTTAGTGGCGAAGAATTAAATTAATTAAAAATACTGACAAAACCGAAAAATGATGTTGATGCAATATTTGCAATCTAACAGCTTCTCTAACATATTGCCATCTTTTCTGTAAGTTTCGTATAATATAACAGAAAACTCTGCATGTTATAAGCAAAAAACAGGTGGGAAAATTTGAGATTTTTTAAGAAAACCTTTATATCTTCCCAAATATTTGCGCTGAGTTTACACAAATTCTTGTAAATATTATGCACATTAAACATTACCATTTCTGAACGTTTCATCTTGTTATCAGTATTCTGTGAAGCGGGGTGGGCCAAAAACATTTGTTCTTCATCAGTTTGTAGACGGCCCCCTAATTGCCCTCAGGACCGAATCTTCAATGTAAAATGTGAGTTATTGTCTATTCTTTACATGTCCGAAGTTTAAAGGCAGTCAGTTAAGCCATTCCGGAGAAATTCTAAAAAATGTGAAAATCTGCAAGTGTCCGGATACTTTTGGTCATATAGTGTATATATTTTTATTCGTTACGAATATTACACTATTAACATGCCCAGCTTATCTAAACTGGTACGTAAGTCAAATTCTTGAATTAAAATTTTGCTGCTGGGTAATTTGAGAAAAACGTAGTTTTACGTTTCCCGCTTCCAAAGTGTTATGTTTAGCCTACAGTGAAATGACTGAAATGGAAAGAACCTGTAGAAAAAGAACTTATAGATTTACGAGATTTCTACCAGTTTTTAAAGCCTTTTCTCAGAAAACAAATATTTTCGATCAATACTTAAGAAATTTCTATTTAAGAAATATACTTTAAAAAAGTAAACAATTTGAAGCGATGATCAAGAATAAAAATAATTTATTTTGAAATTTGTTACTTAATATTTTTAATGAAATACATTATTCCTTCCATTTTTGTCATGTACTATATATACTTAGTTAAATAAGTAACGATAAAATGTTCTTCATTCAAAGTCATACATAAAATCTATAATATAATTACGCTCCGAAAATCGGTGACGCTCACGTGGTTTGGTTTGGCTACGTGCCAAAGAAATTCAGATGGTCTGTCTTACAAATTAGCATACACATGGGGATACTGTTTTGATTCGGTGATGATTTAATATCAATACCAGAATTAATTTATTTTCCTAATATAATCTTTCAGCATTTTGTTTGTTTATTTTGTGTTTGCTTTTTTTTTTCTCTGAGCGTTGGGTAACTCTGAATGTTTTTGCTAAATTATAAGATCTTCAAAGCAGTTTCCATTCTTTTTTATTTTGTGTCGATTCATCGACGCCCAACTCAGTTAATATCAAATAGAAGTTAAACTAGAATTAATTTATTTTCCACTTCTCGCAGATATTTTTGTTGCATTATGAAGCATCGGTTGTTTACTTTCTTCTTTTTATTTAATTTATTCTCGCGAAACTCTATAATATTCTGCAACCAGTTGGAAGTTAGTATCAATTATTCATCAGTTCTGTTTTACATGCTTTTTTTATTTCTTAAGCACTAATTGAATATTTATATATTTTGCATTTAAAATTTTTCCCTAACCGTTCTGAAACTGAAAGGCTCCCTTTACTTAAAGATTTTCATTAATTAATTTAGCATTTTTTTTTCTTTTCTGTTTGGTAATGCATTTTTTTCTGTTAGTATTATTTTTAGTCGGACAAAACTAAAGTAATTTTTAAAAATAAAGTTATAAACAAAACGAAAATAAGTCTCAATTGATTCATCAGTTCTGTGTTTCATGCTTTCTTTTTTATTTCTTAAGCACTCTGTCAATAACAGTGATGTACTCGCAAAATAAGCAGTACCGGAACGCTCTAAAAGCAATGCCGGTACGCTCTAACCTGGTGACAAAAATCGCTCTATTATAAGGACATTTTCACTATTTTTTCTTATTTATTTCTCTTGGGGGGGAAAAAAACCAGTGCCAGAACGCCGTTCTGGTGTGCTCCGGTTCCACTACATCCCTGCTGCCAACGCGCATGAGATTTTCTACTAAAACTTTCGTTAGTAAATCTATGACAATCAGATCCGAGATATTGTTGGCGAGCTAAAAGCCCGTCTTAGACGGGCACAAATCTTCTAGTTCACAAATATTCGTAGAACCAATGATTTACTCATTTATCATTATTTTAATTTCGTACAATAAAATAACTTCATCGCACTATGTCTATGAAAGTTAACTCAGTTCTGAAAAAGACGATAAAAAACTTTCGATAGGCCAACCTCTCCGCTTTTTAGCGTAGAAGGAAACGTCCATTTTCGAGAAAAAAAATTGCTGTTGCACTCCTGAATTGATAGTTGCGAAAATCGTTTGGTGGGTGTACGTGAACGTAGTCCAACAAGCAGTATAAAAAAAATGACGCGTTATTCCACGAATATTCCAGCAAAACAGAAGCACAGATTATAAAACTAACCTGCACTTGTATAAATTAACAACACAAGCAGACAGAACGCCGCCCCATGGCAGGAACATCACTTTTAATAGCGCTCAGCGTCTACCAGCTCACCAGTTTGCATTGCGGACAAAACTCCAAAGAGATAGATTCACTCGTTTGAGCTTCTCGGTATTTATAGCTTTTCCGACAGGGTGTGACGTCACATAGAATTCTCTAAGGTTCTCCAAATTTCCGTTCCTAGTAGAGATAAGGCCATAACTCTTGTATTTTCAAGAACCTTCATTTGTCGCTAAGGTCGGGGGGCTTCCATTCCCTTACGAATCTCTGTAAATCTCTCTTCCCCTCTTTCCTCTGTAAATCTCTCTTTCCTACAATAAAACTAACACGGCAGGAAAACAACATTACAGATTCTTAAAAATATAAAAAAATCCTATTCGCTATTTCAAAATCATTATTTTCCTTTAGAAAAAATCGTCCGTTCCTCATTCTTTTAAAGGGCGCTGCATGTGACTTTTGAGCTTTTAGATGTACATGTAAGACAAGGAATGAAAAAAAAAGAAGAAAAATGGGCCTTTTTTAAGTCGAAGACACGCATTTTTTCTGCTTTGTTCTGTATTAACCCTGGAATGGTAACGTTACTTCGCAGTTTGAATGGGAGAAGGAGTCAATTCGACTCAACGTTACCATTCCAGGATAAATGCACAGCACAATGAAAGAATCAGGGGTGTAGTGGCACGGTTTATTATTATTTTCCGAAAAATAAATTTAAAAAATTGTAAAAAAATAGCGCTATCTTTGTCTAATACTTACCCTCGAGAATATGACTGATATGATATTCACATTAATAGAAGAAATAAGGCAGTGGAAAGCGGTGGATTTTTAAAGGTTTGTAACCTTGATGTAAAAACATCAAGGTTACAAACCTTTAAATGTATTGTACTTTTTGATTCTAAAAACCCATGATACTTTGAATGTTTCGTAAAAAAAAAATAATAACATTGCTGCAAACTATGCATTATTGCCATTTTAATTACTTCACGATTTCAATACCTAGATTTAATAATAACACATTTTAAATGTCAAAAAAAGAAAGAATATTGTGTATCGAATCGGGTTTCGAACCTCGAGCCCTTCGGCTCCGAGGCCGACACCTCACCACTACGCGTTCCGGCATTGCTTAATTTACGACTACACCACTAGAAAGAATGTTTCATTTTAAGGACAAACTCAGTGGTAAACAAAAAATAAAGCCGCGTAAGTAATGTTCAAATTTATTTAAGATTGAATTCCCCTTGTTTTCGACGCTTTAGAGTACCAGCGAGTACTATAATCGGATTCTCTATGAATCTTTCGATTCTGTCAATTCAGCACTTTTGTTATCGTTCGAAATAAACTTGATTACCATGTGAACAATACTGTTCCACTCCGATCTTTCTCACAAACATTAACACTTTGGAAGCGGGAAACGTAAAAATACGTTTTTCTCAAATTATCCAACACCAAAATTTTAATTCAAGAATTTGACTTACTTGCTTGTTTAGTTAAGTTGGAGATGTTAATAGATGTTTTCAGAATACGTCCATTTATTCTTTTATGGGATAAACATTGTCTAGAGCAAGCACAGATACGGTTTGTCTTTTTATATGAGCTTGCATCTAATTCGTATTCCGGACACAATTGTTAATGCGCCTTTTTTGCAACTTTTTTATAAATTATTTTATTTTCAGTATTTGGTAGATTTCTAGTCGTGGCATGGAATTTCTGTTCAGATGTGGGAGTAGGATTGTAAGATGTATGTAATAGATTGACGTTGGGCCATGAATGACATTGGAAAAATTTATTCAGAATTGCGACAATAAATCATAGATCCTTCCTCTTATCTCCGATATAGACGTGAAGTCCGAGAGTACGAATTGCTAATTTAGACCTGCGTCGCCAATGTTGCTCTAAAGTAAAAATAAAAGCAGCATCAACAAATTTCCTTCAATTTTTTTAGAAAAAGATTATTTTCAACACACCGGTGATTTAATTTGTTTTATGGATTTCGTAAAATATTCCGACTTTCTAATGAAGTCATCTCACGTTCGAAACAGTTCCTCATCATGACGATTCATTTGTCCCTGATGAAATTGTATAACTTTTCACGGCAAAATACACATGTTTAAACTTGCTTCTGGTCGGCTCCTCATATTTATATGAGCTACTGGTGATTAATTAGATAATGACTGGACGTATACTTATTTGCCATTTTACGAAAGTATCACACTTTCTTCTAACATGAATTCGATTAAATGCAAATTAAGGTGCAAATTGGATATTCAGAAACTTCTTCAGGAAATGCAAGCACATTTCTCTCATTGATTAAATACAGCAATCGCAATTTTTTAATGGATTTTTCTTATTCAATGCTGTTACTATAATTAATACTGTAACTTACTTATATTAATTTAAATTTTCTTCATTTGTATAAATATATTTTTATGGCGCTCGAGTAATTTATAAACTGTTAGTAGGGGTAGGTTTACACTGATTTAGTTTAGGGTTCAACATCCCACAGTCCTCATCCTCCTCAGCCCCAACGCCCAAAAGTATTTTTAGTGTCTCCAGTAGGAGACACTAAAAATACTTTTCAAACTTTCAACAATATTAATTCAAATGCCTCTAGATTTATCGAAATCAGTGGTAGATCTTGTCAATAGATGGCAAAATATTACCAGTACTCATTTATCACCTGAAACGTGTTTGGCTATGTTTTACAGTCATTTAAAAATGGCGTTTTCTGGAAAGCGGAATATTTCTCACAGTTAAGTCATTTTATCCATGCATATTAAAATTTCTTTTACATCAGAATATGTAGCGTAAAGGTCATATTTTTAAAGTACATTATTATTTTCGTGGTATCTCTTACTTTCTTGGAGAAAAAGACCGATCAATTTCAGTGTCTCCTCCTGAAAACAGCGGATCATTGACGAGTAAATATTGAATATATAATAAATTGAAAATGTAATCTTAACACAATATTTTTAAACTTGAATTAGTTTTTATAAAAGCGTTGGAGTGCGATTCGTTCCCCCTAGAATACTCATCTTATTAAATTACATGTTTTTGTAAAATATGATAATAAAAATCAATACATTAAAATTTGCAACGTATGAC
>BGPR01033559.1:0-16915 GCA_013235015.1 Araneus ventricosus | reverse complement strand
CTGTTATTGCTGATTTCAGTTGCGTATTGCTCCCAGAAATTTTAAATTGGAATTAAACTTGTTTAAAATCGAACCAGTGAACAATAAAATGGTATGCCTCATGATTTCATGATAAAAAAAAAAGATGAATAAAGATTGCTGAAGCTGTCAAGGAGTTTTCACTATTTTATGATTATGTTAGGAATTTTCAAACTAGAATTTACCAAAATGACCACAGTATTTCCTTAACTACAGTGCTTAAAAATATGCATTAAAATTTTAAATAGTTACATGCACAAAGAAACAAGCATTTATTGATTATTTCTTTTATTAGAACAACTGTAATTTGAGACTTTTAAGAGGTCAAATATAATGAATTACTATTAAATTTTAATAATAAATAATAACGATCATGAAGTGTTCTTTGAATTTTTAAAAACATTCAGCATGAAACAACTGACGTTAAAGATCTATAATTGGATGGGAAAAAAAAAACCCTTCAAATGAAGGCATACTGTAAAATATATATATATTTCTTTAACAATGTGCCTAGATGAATCTTCCCAAGTCTAAAAATAGGAAATGTGGTGTTGTCACTAATTAAAAGAAATTTCACATCAAGAATGAGAGAATTTTCGAAGAAAATTCCATAAAATTTACTTTGTAGTTTTCAGATAAAATGCAGATACATATAAGCAATAATCTTTGAGCTTATGGACTCCATTATTAAAATATCATTTTGAAATTTTGAATTTAAAGAAATTATTTATGTGCAAATATTAGGAAATGCGAATTTTCAGTAGCTTCAGATACACAAAATAATACACAGCTACAGAATGCTTTTGATCTTGAAAAAGTTAACAAAAAGACATTTAAAATAATGTCATAGTAAAAATTATGCAAAATATAGCATAGCAAAAAACAGAACATGGTCAATCTATTTTCCAGTATCGATAAATATTCATAAAAACTTAAGATGGTCACTTTAAATTTAAGATACAATTAGACAGAGTATTGGTTAAATAATTTTTTTCATAAAAACTAGATATTTAAAACAAGTGAAGAATGAATAATTATATACAATGAAACTTTTTTTGTATATCAAGATCAGTTTTTAATGAGGAGTTTTACAAAAGACAAAAGCTTCTTTAAGGATTTTTCTTACAATAATCAGGTACTATTAGATTTACAATTACTGTGACAGAAAATAAGTCAAGATGCTCTTCATGAGTGCAATTAAATATGTCAGCAAGTAAGTACAATGTCTATTAAACATATGAAATGAGAAGTAATATCTTCTCTTAGTACATTGGTAAAAACAACACAACGATTTTGTATACATTTCAATGAAACAAAGTACACATTTTGTACACTAGAGGGTCATCACATTTGGTTTTGACTAAAATGAGTAGAATTGACTTGTGGATCACAAAGGAGGCTAAATTGTAGCAATTAATAAATATATCACAAAATCATCTTGCTTTGGAACTTTTCTTCAAGACCTTAGCCAACCATTTGTAGCATTTCTACAAGGAAAAGAGAGATAAGATCAATCATCTAATCTATTTAATAAATTATTATGCAGTCATCATCAAGCTCAAGGGAAGTCAAAATGGCAGAGATGATACCATAAGAACTTCTACAGCATATAGTACTTTTTTTTACATGAAGAAATGTGACATTCAAGTTCTTTTAATTAAAAATGTCTGTTTGCAAATATCTATCCTATTAAAATTCGAAGGTAAACAAACGTATGTATGTATGTATGTATATATGTATGTATGTCCGGCTATCTTCTCACGAACCGCTGAACGGAGAAGCACGCGGAAAGTACCAAAAGATGGGAAATAATCCAAGGAATCCATTTAGGCCAATTAAATTCCGAAATTACAATTAGTTAAAAAGATATTAATTAAAAACGTCGAAATGAATGAATTGACATGCTGCCATCTATTGGCAGAATGGTGAATTCATTCACGGCGGATTCTTTTTTTTCTATTATTAGTTTTCGCATCCGGTGTTGCATTTTTTTTATTTATTTATTTAACGGAAGTTGGTATTTCTTTTTGAGCGATCTTCTGTGTTCTTCTGCGTTTGGATTTATTAACAATTGAAAAAAAGTCGTTTTTCTGCATTTTTCTTTCTTTTTTTTTTGTCGTACGGTGTTTCGCAACATTTACGTTTGTTGGCGAAAATAATTATTCATTTTTATCCGGTTTTTTTTCATTATTATTCGTTTTATTTTTTCTTTTGTAAAACAAATATCATGCTAATCTGTTTTAATTTACAAGCATAAGAATTCTCGCGTTTTCATTCAAACCAAACTGCTTTAAGGTAGTAAAAAGGCTAGAACTGAAAGTTTTAATCCAACAAGAGAGGATTCAAAACAGATTTACGTTTGTTGGGGAAGCTTAGTGACAATATTTGCAGGGGAAAAAACAGAGGCAGGTATATGAAAAAATGTGGATTCCGAGAAACGCTGGGTTATTAACTATAAGGTTGGATTTAAAAATTTTAATTCAACAATATAGGATTTAAATGATTTTTTACATTTTTGGAGGAACGTAACGTTTACGTTAGCTACAATATGTGTAAAAAAAATAAACCGGAGGCGGGCATATGAAAATTAGTAATAAAAAGACTAGACTAGATTTGAAAGAATATTTACATTTGTTGGGAAAAGTAAGTGAAAATATTTGTTGAAAAAAAACGGAGCCGGGCATATGAAAATATGGATCCCAAGGCCTCACATGATCTCACTTCTCTCAGCCTGGGAATATCCCATTATTCAAGATTGCCCGTGCAACGCCGGGCCATGCAGCTAGTTTTTACATAAATTTTGTTTGTGTATTCGGATATTTAAATCAAACAGAAAATAACATACAATTTCATCAAACTGCATTTATGAGCTATAAAGGTAAGGATGCAGAATACTGTAATTATAAAAAAAATTAGTAGTTTTAATCCTCCATCAAAAATTGCTGAACAATTATCTTATGAGCATAACAACATAATAAGAGTTAATATATTCTTAAAAGAAATATTTTCTTAAACTGGATTTTAGTTATTAAACAACCTTACAATAGCTATTTTTCAGATTTAAAACTTTATTAAAAATGCTGAATGATAATAAAAACTAATTATAGATAATTTTGTATTCAGAATTCAATCTTGAATTAATACAAGAAAAGAATCAAAACTTCTAATATTTTAAGAAAATAATAATAATAAAAAAAAACCAACATAACCTTTGAAATAAATATTTTTAATATATAACAAAATATATAATGATTTGCATAGCTAAATATATATTTATTCTATTGGAAATTTAATTAAAGTGATACTATTTCTATAATGAATCAATATCTTTATCTTCTTTCAAAAAACAAATTTGAAATGTGCATGGCAAAAATGCAAACTTTAACCATCTACTCTAAAATGCATATGCGATTTTTTATGCAGCAATAGGAAAACTCATTTATAACTAATGAGCAATGAAGCTGATTCTAAAATTACATTCAAACGATAGCATTTTCTTATTTAATATAATAAATGCAGACTCTTAACATTTGCACATTAATATAATAGCCCAGATCTGTCTCTCGGTAATGCTTTGACGTCACCACAATGCAACTCACTCCACAGCATTGCAAGATGTTAAACAGCATTATTTCATTGTTAGAGAACCTAAATTTCAGTAATTTTAAATTTAAAAGAGTAATTGTTGTTCTAATTTCAAATTTAATAGCTCTAAAACAGTGAAGCAAAATTTGGTATCGATCGATATAAAATTTATCTCGCTATGATCAATAGTTCCCGAGAAATTTTAAATTATATTAATCATATATTTCAAATTATTTTCCATTTTTTAAGAGAAAGCAATAAATTACGTAAGTGGTATATCATGCATATGATATAGTTTGGATGCCACGATGCATATGATTATTTATTGCAATCATGATGAAATAATTTGATAATATTTTTTGGCAACGTTTGACAAGCAGAGAAGTGCTTTGTTTTGATTTAGAATTTTGAAAAAGAATTCATCTGAAATTTTAACTTTTGACAAGCTGAGAATTCAATGGTTATTGAATTATAATAAAATTGTTAAACAATGAAAAATACTTCTCACGGAATCTTGTTTACCAAGAGGTTTTTTGAATAAAGAAATATGCTAATAATATGTAAATAAAAAAAATCCTGTCATAAAACATGTTTATTTTATTTTTTTTCAATCAATGTTAAACATTTCTCTCGCATATATATCTATTTAAACACATCAAATTTGACAGGAAATCTCTCGAATGAAGAGGCAATTTGCACCCGTCATACCATGATGGCTGATTTTCTAGTTATAGGATAAGAAGCAATAAGTTAAAGCCTTCATTCACATGGATCAATGACCATGCTTATTGAATGATACAATTGAAAGGATGCTTTCTCCTTTAGAAATGCATTTAATAATTATTTTTATTACCAACCATATTTAAATGCAGACAGGCTTATTTCTATTGAATATTATGAGAAGGAAAAAATATCACCAAAAGAATGATGCTCTTGTTAGATTAATTGCCATATATTACCAAACAAGGTGGTTGATTAATCAAAACTGATAAGATAATTCCATTTTTAACTAGTTAATAAAATGTCATTTATTATGATCATTCCCAGAATGAAACCAAAGTAAAGCAGAAGAAAATTTTGAAAGGAGATAAAATATTTTATAAACCACTGCATTAAACACAAAATAGAAGTGTGATAAATAATATTTATAAAATAAATCCACTAACTTTAAGTATTAATGGAACTGGAAATAATAAAAATTAGTGTACATATTAAAAGTTTAGCAATGCAATTACAGAAACAGGTTAACACAGAAATGTAATATTTTTCACATTAATATTTTAAAAAAGATATTTGAGTTTTAATCATGTATTATAAGTTTTCTATTATTTTTTGAACATGAATTAAAGTTAATGGAAAAGTAACTTATCTAATACACATAAAAAAAAAGAAATGCCTTTAATTTTTCCTTCAAAATAAATTTAAAGAATGTCTGGTTTTAATTCCATACATAAGAATACACCAGAGTATTAATTTCAACACAAATATTTATTTTTCAGTTCCAAATACACCACCGAAAAGAGAATTAGTTTTTTCTATGGAAAAAACTGAGAAAATAATTGCACAAATTTTAATTAACGTAAGAATTACATAAAAGTAGAAAATATTGAAAGTCAGTATGAGATACTATGTATCTCAAAAAGAGAGATATACCAGATTTTGTAGTTTTAAAATTCAGTGTAATTTAAATAGTATGAACTATCATGCTTACTTCCTATAAATATTATAAAATGAATTTTAACTTTCTTTTGAAATGTGTAACTCAATGCACGAAATAACACTTACGTAGGAAAGTTGAAATCTCGTAAAGCTTGTTTGATTACAGACAAAGCAGCTCTGTTTTCTACATGGAAACTCTCTTCACAAAGTGTTTCTATTTGTTTCAAACAGGCATCAAAGTTGTCTCGAGTAATTCTTTCATCAAAATTTGGAAGCTTCACATGATCCATCAAAGATATGAAATTATTTCGCACAGTTTCATAATGTTCAGTTAAATTGTGATTCTTCTGCATCAGAGACTGATTGTCCTACAAAAATAAAATAAAAAAATATTTTTACTTTCATATTACAGCAACATATAACTTATAATATAGAATTGACATATTTGATAACATAAATATGTTACATATATTTATTATTAGCATATTAAGGAGAGCATGTTCAGAAAAGCAACAGGACTTAAGTTCTGTAGTTTTTCCAGGGGAAATAATTTATTCATATTATATAGAACAAGGGAAATATTTATGAGAATTTTTTTTTTGCGAGAAACTAACAAATACCCTTTTATTTAAAAATGATTTAAATGCTACTTGTGAATATTTTAAGCATAACAAACTAATAATTGTAAAAAAAAAAGGCCATCACCATCAGTACTAACTCTTTTAATAAATTACTAGCTACGTGACCCGGCGTTGCACGGGCTTTCTCGAATAATGCGTCATTCCTTGACGGAGAGAAAAAGTGAGGTCATGTGACACATGCCCAACATTCTCTCCTAAATAAATAAGGAGAAAAGAGCGGTTCAATCATAAGGCATAAAGGCTTCAAAATATACTTTTAAAAAATCGCAAAAATAATCTTTTTTTTGTAAAATTATGATTCCGAAATTATTTTTTTGTCTGACTTTAGTACGTAAGGAATGAGATAACCCAGCATTGATCGGAATCCGTATTTTTTCATATACCCGCCTCCAGTTTATATACACATGAAGCAAGATGCACTGAGTACATGAAACCTATAAGTGAAACCTCATAGAAAACAATAGTTTTAGTAAAAACCCTATATGAGCGATTTAATTTTCCCTGTTTCTTTATATCAATTACCAAAACCCACACAAAACTCTATCCACATTGACTTGTTGCATTGTTCAGGTTTCCATATTGCAACAATACATTTTTTTTTTATTTCTGTCAGCGTCACTTTTTTATTGTTGTTGTAACAATGTTCCTTAAAGTAAACGACTTCAACAATAAAATAAATTTTGAATTGCGCTGTAACAATGAAAAGTATTGTTATAAAGTATCCCAAACAATGAAAAGTATTGTTGTGAATTAGTTTTTAATTAATATCTTTTTCACTAATTAAAATTTCGATATTTAAATGGCCGAAATGGATTCCTTAAATTATTCCCCATCTTTTGGTACCTTCCGCGCGCTTCTCCGTTCGGCGGTTCGTGAGAAGATAGAAGGACATACATACATACATGCGTTTGTTTACCTTCGAATTTTAATAGGATAGATAAGCCTACATATTTTAAAATAAATTATGCTTAAAGTGTTAAACCATTTCCGAATGCTTTGACTTTGTTTACTCAAAATTTTCTATGCTATTTGTCAGTCATAAAATGAACAGCATCAATAAAAATGCAAAAAAGTGGTAAAAAATATGAAGAAAAAGAAACTCTTTATGCAACCAAATTGCCAAAATGATTTTATACATCTGCAAATTGAATGCAACAATATTAAGTAATTTACCTAAAATGTTTTAATATTTAAGATCTATTGAGCTGTATCTCTTCTTTTAAAATGAAGGAAAACATTTATAGAGTAGAAGATAGTATTCTAACAGTGAAAAGGTTAACAATTTTTCCGCATATGGAAGGTGATACTAGTAAGTGCCTTAAAAAAAAAAAAAAAAAAAAAAAAAAAAAAAAAAATGGTTATTAGGGTGCTTGAGATGGTGCAGAAGTCTCAACACATAAAGTTTATATACAAATATTAAGTATTAATTGAATGTGAAGAAAAGCATATAAGTGACACAAAGAAAAATGGAGGAAGGGGTTATGATAATTTATCACAAGATAGGAAAGTATTAATATGTCTTATCTGGTCATTTCAAAGTCTCTATTTCAACAGCCTATGCTACACTGCATTACTCACTGATTACTAGTAGAACAAACAAGTAAAACTAGTAAAAAAAAAAGAAGGGAAACTGAAAAATTTTTTGTATTCCTATTCATATGGAACCATTTAAAATCTTACAAAAAATGATTTAAGTGTGAAATCATTAGTTGTGGTAAAATTAAAAGTAAAATCTGAAACAAACAAAATGCAATCCTATTTCATCACTTATTTCTTTCCACAATAGTTATATATGGGAGGTAGGAATTGATACTTACTGCACACCTATTGAGGGTAGGTATAAAAAAATCAAACTTCTAACCACTCAGTTGATAGACAGAGATAAATATTTGGCATACAGTGATAATGACAGAACGCTGCACCACCCCGTGCCTGTTGCCATTACAGCCACCAAACAGTTGTATAGACATGGGACAGTGATATTGACAGCATGCAATGCTTAACTCCACTACCAATGCCACTAGGTTCAAAAGTGTTTTTTCTTTTTTAATGCATAGCAGTCTTATCTATGAAGGAAACTGCCAGAACATCATCAGAGAGCGCTAAGCCCAATGGTGAATCCAGGATTTTGGTCTGGGAGGGGTTGAGGTCATAAAAAATTTGTATCGCTGTGACGTCCCACGGATCACAAAGGACATTACAATACTTTTGATAATTTAATAAAAATAATGAAATAAATAGCCAAAAAATGTTTTCAACTGCACCAGCGCTACAAGTACAAGTGGAATGGCTACAAAAGCGGGAAAATTTTTTACCCTGTCAAGGCAGAAAGCAATGTTGCCATCTTTTTTTTTTTTTAATGAAAAAGGAGATTAAGAACAAACAGGTGTAGTGATTAAAAAAAAAAAAACCAACCCTTCTGGGTTCCCGGGGGGGGGGGCTGTAACCCCATAGCACCCCCCTGGATTCGTCACTGACTAAGATGGAATTATAGACTAAGATTCATAAAGTAAAAAAGATGGCCAGTGATAAGTAGTCAGATTTAAACTTTGGAGGGAACATTACTCATCAAAAAAAAAAAAAAAAAACTGGTGAAAATAATCAAAGAAATCTGAAACATTTAGGTTGTAATTATATAAAACTTTTCCCCCAAAATTCACATAAATAAAAATTAGTTTAAAGAATCAAAAACCTATTTCACAATAAAAGATGAGAAATAATTGAAAGGAATAACAGAATCTTAATTTCATGAAATTTACAACTGAAATGAGCATCTAAATTGCAATGTATTTATATGATTTCATGCAATATTAATGAAGAATTTATTTTGTTTTGGCATTAAAAGAAGTTACACTTGACAAGTGAATTAGTGAATACATTTTAAAAATTCCTTTTGATAGCATGAGAAAAAAAAAAGAAACGTGAAATGGAATTTCTTACAATACAAATAAAATAAGACTGTCTAAAAAGTTACTTACTCTTTCAGTTATACGAACAAGTTGTTCCATTTGAGAAATATCAGTTCTCAGTTTTATCATTTCAGATTCAACTTTAGCATTGTATTCTTGTAACTCCAAGATCTCCTCCTCCAAACCACGGATCTCTTCATCATTATCTACATCTCCTGAAAATAAAATTTTACATTCTGTTAAATGGTTTTTTAACAATTGCCAATCAATAAGTACAATGTCTGGCCATGAGCATTTCTTCCTTTTACTCAATTAAACACTATAATGAATTCAATCTGATTTATTAGTTTAAGATCTTTTAAAACTACAAAATGAGCTATTGGAGAGAAGGACCTCATAATTTTGAACTACCATTAGTAGATAAGGATACTGTCATCTTGAAATGTTAAAATTCTTTATTATGGATATTAAACAAATTGGATGGATATTAAAAAACAAACAAACTTAACTACTAAGCCATTACTATTCCAGTTTCTCAAATGTTCTAAAAATGAATTGAAATAATAACAGCAAATTAACTGGAAGATTGGAATTTTACTTAACAATAGCCACAAATTACACATTTAGGTACTATTTCGTTAGCGGGATCCCAATCTTGCCCAGCTTAAATGGTGCAACTATTCCATCTTTGGCAGTGAGCCAGTTTGAGTGATATATCACTAAGATATTGCATTTTTTGTCAGAGGTCCCAATAATGGAAATGTAAATAATTTCGAACAAATATGAAAGATTTATTTATTTAATATTATTAAACTTAAAAAAAATTAATCCATTATTTAAAATCTAATTGAATCATCAGAAGACGCAAACTAGTGCCTATAGACACTCATTGTCAGCTGTCAAAGAGGAATGAAAACTACTCATGTACTGGTGAAATCAGACCTGAAAATATTTGTCAGTTTGAAGAAGGGAACAAATTTTGGATTCGTTTCCTTCTTTAAATTGATACCTAGCTTGTCTACCATCATCACTACGGTCGTACTCTTTAACAAAAGGTATATCCATCAGCTGATCTGTTCGTAAGCTATGCTTTGCAGCTGATCAAAGTTTTGCTTTATGTTTAATTTATAAAGTCTGAGTTTATAGACTTCTTTTAAAACATTTGTTAACCTACTGTAGAGGTTTTAAAGGCATTTTAGTTTGGTCTTCCTAATGAGATGTCATGTCATTCGTTGCTATATATTTTGACTGCTATGGCTACTTTCCAATGTATTTGGTGTTTAGGTTAGAGCTATAATGTCTTCACCCACATCTAAAAGTCCTGTAAAAAAGGAGAAAGAGTTTCATCGGCCTGAAATTTATAGTTATGAAGTACAGAAAATCATAAGACTTTGTGGTGAAGAGTATATAAGTATTAGGATCTGTATCATAGTACCTGGTAAGTCAAATAATATCAAAAAACTTATGTTCGACTTCATGCAAAACGTTCCTTTACCGAAAATGCCTGCTGAAGAAATATTCAATTTGAGGAAACTGGCTATATGTGCTTTGCATACATGGTAAGAGAACAGACTTGGCTGATTTCTACATCTATCTGGAGGGAGAAGCTAATCATAGACCTGACAAAGTTTGTAGCATGCTGTGGTTAAAAATTAAAAATATGGATCCTGAATGTTTTTAATGATGCCTGCAGAAGCTAAAACTGCAACAACACTTAAGTACATTCTTTTCTTGTACCACTTGCTAATGGTGAATTTAGAATATTCGGTATTCAGCCCTTTTGCCGAATACTAAACAGATACTCGGCTGAATAATTTCAGAATAATGATTTTTTTATAAGCTTTTATTCAACTTGACTGTCGTGTCCCCAAATCTTGAGATCGATTTCTTACCCACTTCCAATTGAGCTACAGCTTTGAAATTTAGCACAGTGGTGGGTTTCTGGTGACAATACAATATTATGCAAAAAAGTTGCAATCTATACCTATTTTAAACCTAACAAAGTGATATTAAAATTTTAGCCCTGTATTTAGGCAATAAAGTTTGGAAGGTGGTAACCTTATGTTACGTAGGGTTGTAACAACACCATGAAGCTAACAGAGAACACGCTATACTTCTGGCACTGCACCGATGAGTGGCACAATAGCTTGTGTTTCTACATGTTTTGGGTTTACTTTCTATTAGAATTTGCCAACAACCAAATTTTTTTTTTTACTTCGTGTGCGCCAACATTTCGCACTCAAAAGCAAAAAGAGAAAGTTGTGCAGATAAACTCTCTTTTTTTCTATTACATTGTTGATAATAATTGTAAGTTATCATGTAATAAATTACAGATTTATATTTCAGAAAGTTAATGCCATTAAATCATTTTAAAAATGTAATTGTACATATGTATATAATAATTTTAATATGTGTTTTATATTGGAAAATTCAATAATTGAATTTGGTTCACTATGCCTAACATGTCATGTGTATTCGTGTCAGCCTTCACTAAAAAGTAGAAAATAAAAAAAATAAATTAAAAAAATTAAGGTATAAGCTTTTATTCGAAATACACTTTAAATGAGAAAATATGTTTACACATTATAATTTCATCAAAATGAACTCAAAAGTAAAAAATATTTTTTCTGATTACAATAAAATGCATGGTAAAAGTGTGGGTACCTTTACCTTCTAGGAATATTCCACTTGCTTAAGAAAATAAACACAAAATATAAGGCACCCACACTTTTATTTGAACCATGAATTTTATTGTAATCAGAAAAATTATTTTTTAATTTTGAGTTCATTTTGACGAAATTATAATGTGTAAGCGTATTTTCTCATTTAAAGTGCATTTTGAATAAAAGCTTTTACCTTAATTTTTTTTTATTTATTTTATTTAAAAAGTACTTTTATAGAAATTTAACAACGAATATTGAGCAGAATTAATTTTCTGTACATTTATTATCACAAAATTCTTCCGACAATTACTCAATTTTAAGTAAATTTGGTGCATTTAATAATGATACATATCATTTATCATTGTAAAGCCTAAAATTATGATGCAAGAACAAGAAATTAGCAGCATTTTCAAGAAAAAGTATGATCCGTTTCGTTTCTTATATATTACCAGATTCAGAAAATAAATGATTGGGTGACTGGAAAAAAGATAACATTCCAGTAGAATCTTGCCCTTTTTTCCAATCACCCATTCAAATGTTCACTATATATTGTACTTGCAGGAGTGAAGGCTATTTTCTTACTTTGCAAATCTTGACATTTTTCCACATTTCCCCACCAATTAAGTGGACACTCCATGCCAGCTATTATAAGTTCTCTATTAAAATTCTTCGAATAATTTTAATTTATCCACTTAATTTTCTATTGTGTTTGCCATTGCCATGTTCTGCAATGATGAATCGTTTATTTCTGTGAAGCAATCCCAAAATGAAGACGGTTTCTGATTTCATATGATTGAAGTTAAAATAATTTAAAATATTACAAAAATGCATCAAGATGTTAATATTTTTTAAAAAATGTACTACTAATAAAAAAATCAGTTTTACTAATCTTTATTTTTTAAAATTTAAAAAATATTTTATTTACAATCAAAAGTGTAATTTTTAAAAAAAGTGAATATTCGGCCTGAAAGTTGACTGAATATTCTGTATTTGGCTAAATCACTATTCGTTACATCCCTATTTAGAAAGATTTATTAGTACTTCCCAGTCTGTGGACACTCATTTCTGCAATGTGATCATAATTTGAGGATTGCTAAAAGAGAAATAAGATGAATGGACAGAATTATACACCGCAACAAGACACTGATTTGATTCACTTCTCTAAGAAGTCAAGAATTCCATGTTACTCAAATCTTTGCAGAAATTATCTTAGACCACAAGAACTAGTGGCCTAAAACCCTGGAAAGGTCCTCACTTTAAATTTCCAAGTACATATATTTGTATAATCCTTATTAAGAGATTATCTGACTGTATCTGAGTTCTTTGATGGTTTGGTGAAAAATACTTTCTTGCTGCAAAAGCCAAAACACAGAGACCTCTCACATTCCGATGTTCCATCTTATTGATGAAAAAAATTGACTTTCAAGGACCTTTTAAAAAAATTCAAGGACCATAAGGTCATATTTAAAATTAAAAAAAAGCAAAGGACAAATTTAAATAAAATATTTTCAACTTTAACATTCAAAATCGTGATACTTTCTTACTTATCGCTTTTAAGTACTAAAATGAAGAGTATCAAGGAATATTTTGCACACTAGTTAAAGTAGACCAAAATCTACAGTGCTAAGTGAGTTTGAGATCATTCAAACAACTATATTAAGTATAGTGTACTACTGCTAGATGCTAATTTTACACAAACTACTACAAAGCATTTATCTTGAGTAACTGACTATAAACACATTAACTATAGTAAAATTCATTAAAAATTGTGAGCCCACAAGAATCTCTATTCTTACTTTGCATTGCTTGAAATTGAAGGGGAAAAAAAGCAAATTGAGACAGTCAAATCAACAAGCCTTTTTACATCTAAAATAAACTTTAAAGTATTTTAAATTTACATTTTCAGTTGCTCTGTTAAAGCCTCAATTTTTTTATGATCATTTTGACTTCATTACTTTCTTTCTGTTTTCATAAAACTATTGGTTCTGCCAATAGATTTAAACTACTTTCTCTACTTTTTCAGCCTTTTAAGCTAGTTTGTCTGCAAACTTCTGCATCTGAAACAATGCAATGCAGTTCAGATTGATGCATGACTCACATTATGATGACCATTTCAAAATTTTTTGCCATATATTTATTTATCTACTAACTGAATAAGCAGTTTGTGTAGCCGAACACAAAATGTATGACTATTTGCCATAATGAAAGAAAAACTATTAATCTGGCATCCTTGTCTTTTTTATATTTCAGTTGCTTGAATTCTTTAGGTTCAACTTATATTAATCCTCTATGAGCGTTAGAGAAAGAAAGTTTTATTAATAAGAACTAATAGCTAGTAAAATTGATTCTATAAGTATAGCGTCGTTTTCAAACAGTATTCAAAAAAACTTTCCTAAAATAACTGTGACACTCAAAAATCTGTAGCCTAATAAATTAATTTTTTAAACTTATGATTATCTTAATGATATTTAACTATATCTTTCACACTTCTATGAGTAATTTTTCTATTTGGAAAACATGTTGCAGAATTTTCAAAGGGGAATGCCTCCCTTTTCCTGTGTGACTCATACTAGTAGCCCTTCATAGAAACTCAAAGCGGCAGAAAAAGACTAAAAGTTTGTTGAAAATATGCAAGAATCACTCAAAAAGGTTTGCATGTCGATCTTCGGCAATATGGAACCTGCCCTTCCGTTTTAGAATCCATTTCTTCAAAGGGGCCTCTATGAAATCAACGAAGACAGAAAAGCCATTACCATTGGTCCTTAAAAAAAATACAAACCTTCTGCTTTGTAACAAGAGCTTTGCGTTCCTTGCGTTACTGATTAAAAATATAAACTTAAAAAAATCTTAAGCAAAGTATAATCTTGATAAAAAAAATATCCATTGAAAAAAAACAACATTAAAAGACAAAAAAAATATGAAGGCGGCAAGATAACGATTTTTTCCAATGTTTATATATTAAAACACAGAAGCATAATATTTCTTGGTTATAGAAAAAAAAAATTAAACTTTTGATTCCAACCAACTTTTTTCATTACGGCTCAAAAAATAAAATCAAAATCGGCTCAAAGAGAAACAAAACATCAAAAGACAAAAAAAAAAAGAGAAAAAATACAAAAAATAATAAAATACTGGAAGCATAACTTTTCTTCTCACGTATGTAAAAATAATAATGGGAAAAAAAATTCGCAAAAATGGGCAAACAATGCCGGAATTTACTACTTAAAATTAAATAAGTAAAAATCTAATTCAATTTTTTTTTTAAATGTACGGCGTGAGCTCCCTTTTGCACTAATCCATCACTTTGCCAAATTTAATTGTATGTCAAACCGTTTGGGAGTGCATAAAGAACAAAAACCGAACATGCTTGCGTGCATGAATACATATATGCGAAAAAAAAAAAAAAATTTCTAGAATAAATAATTCCCGTCCAATACTTTGAAGATCCCATAATTTATCAAAATGATCCGTATTCATAACAGAAAAAAAAATACACAAAATTAACCAAAAAAAATGCCGACATAAAATATAATAATAACGACATAAAATATAATAATGTCAGGTACTGCAATAATTCACCAAAAAGATCTCCTTGAAATGAAAAAATTAATTGTGGTTATAACTCCTATTTGATTTTAAATCATCAAAGAAGCAAACAGTATCCAGTGTGCGGATGCTAATTTGTAGGGTTTTTTTTGTATAGACAGAAGAAAGAAAATTTACGATCTCGCAAATTGTCTGAATCTCTTTGGCATGATGACAAATTCCTGTGCATCTACCACATTTGAGTACAATTAATATCTATCAACGGATTCGGAAACCCTCCGCTCTTTTGCGCACGCGCCGGGCGGAGTTATTTTCATCAAAATGCCAGGAAAGTGAAGAATAGAAGGGTGATCTTTACTGAGAGTGAACTAACAAAAAACTCCGGAAATGCGCTCATATGACTCATTGACTGACACCCCATTCCGTTGTAAAATCGTGAACTATCTAATTTAACTAATAAAGGGAACGCGATCCTGTTCATAGACGAAATTTGGGTTCCACGGAAATTTAAATGTAAACATCCCGCTCCCTGGCACGTGCGCAGAAACGCGGATGGCCTCCGTTTCTGATTGTCAGTACATGACCGATTTTCATTGGTAGTCATCGATGTTTTATTCTACTTAAGATAAAAGACCAGCGAATATTATCTCGTCTGATAAGAATTATCAAAATAAAAAAAATCCAGTTTTAGAATAAAATTTCCCGGGTTTTTTCGGATCTCAAGGAATCCCCGGGTCATAGGGAAACCCAACCCTTTTTTGCCAGCCCCCATCCTAGACAGAGAGGAAATATTGGTGATTGACAGTGTTACCATAGCAACACCCTTTTTTGCCACCCCTCCCTCTTCCTCCAAACTAGAGAAAAGAATAATGACTGACAGCGTTCCCATAGCAACACCCTTTTTCCCGTGGTGGAATTCTTAAGACAGAGTACATTTCGAATTTTTCACGGACTTTTCAAGGACCCAACAAAAAAATCAAGTACCTTTCCGGACTTTTCAAGGATCGGACGGAAAATCAAGTACTTTTCCGGGGCCCTGAGTACGGCAAATAAAATTCAAGGAGTTTTCAAGGACCGTGGGAACCCTGATTCCAACAGAAAAACAGACGATGAAAAAATTTTAATAGAAGACAGGAAGAACCAGGATATTGGCAAGATAGTTACATATATTTCATATGAGTACGATCTACTTTACGAATAAGTGTTGGTCTCATCAACACTGTGTTGATGAGATCAACTACTACAGATGACAATAAAAATGAAGGGTAGAAATGATTTCCAGAGTACATTTTGCATATGGCTTAAAAACATGCAAGTAGTATGTAAATATACTGTGTATGATGTATTAGTCATATTTTTAAAAAATAATAAAATTATTTCCAATTCTTATTTATTGATTTTTATGCCTAATTTATAATAATTTTGAAAAAGGAAACAAATCCACAGATTTTAGTATCATTTTATTTCTTTAAGGATAGTTTAACTATTCAGCCCAAGGTATTGGGATAATGAGTTAATGTAAGAAGTAGTATATAAAAGTTTGGTTAAAAAAAATAATAAATAAGATAAATAGGAAGGTTTTTACTTTTCCCTCAAAACATAGTTTTGGAGTCAGTTCCTTTCTTTAAACTCGTGATTTAATTAGTATCTTTGTTTATGGTTTAAGGAAAAAGTTAATAAAATTAATCAGTTTATTCATTTCTCTTTCAAATTCTGATATTCAAAAATACTTGGTTAAAATAAGAGAGAAAAATGATAACTCTTTATTTTAATCCTTAACTAGCTTTCTTGTTTTATTATCATTGTGTTGTAAAGAAAAAATGAGTTCCAAGGTTAAAAAAAGTTTAAAATATAAAAGATATCAATCATTATGGTTTAAGTTCAATTACACAGT
>BGPR01033558.1:0-16917 GCA_013235015.1 Araneus ventricosus | reverse complement strand
TATTAAGGAAAATACTTAGCCTTCACCCCCCAAAATGAGTTTATTACTTCGGAGCGATAAAGCTTCACGACATACCTTATCGGCTTTTGTCTGCGATTAAGAGCAGGTTCCGTGCTCCATAAAAGAACTTTTCGTACCTCTAGGGTGAAAGCTCATTTTTGAAGCTCGAAAAATCCAACTAACTACTTGCTACCTCTCCAAATTATTAGAGCAGAGACAATTAAGTAATTTCAAAATCAGACCAACCTTCTCAAAGGATCAGTAAACGAACGAGAAAGAGCAAAAAGAATGAAAAAAGGGAACAAAAATCACTGCAAAATCGACCATGAATGTCAAAACCTCTTATGTATTAATTTTCCATTCCAATTGTTGGCTTGCTTCTACTATAGCAGCAGGTGTATTATGATCAAAAAAAAAATCATGAGGTAAAATCTACTCAGATTCATTTGTGCATCAACAGTCCAATGGCTGCCAGTTCCACAACAGGCCGGGTGTGCCGTGAAGCCAAATTCTAGATTGCCTAATTACGGCATGTTCATTGCTTGAGAATTTCGCGTGAGGACTAATTAAGGTTGAAACAAACTACAAGCAGCTTAAAAATTACGGCCGGTCGTATTTTAAAAATAATGACTTTCAAGAAGGGAATAATATTCAGATGGAGCGAAAGGCATTGGTTTCCTAATTTGCTTTTATTTTGTCATTGGTAATTATTATTGGGCTGATCTCTTCTGTTGTTGTTGTCTGTATCGCATTGCTTAAGTTGGGGTCAATGTCTTTGGATTCTTTTGTAACCCATGACTGGCTTTTAGAGCACTTTTTTTAAGGCGGGAAGACGTACTTGTTATTAAGAGAAGAGTAAATTAGCAGTGATACTTGAGCACAATTATTCACAGATGCGTTACTATGTAAGATGTAACCTTTAAGAGCGTAAATTAAATAGTGATGGATAGTATGTGAAAATGAAAAATAACGCTTTCTTTTTTAATAAGACAACACTTTGGTTAGTGAAAATGCATCGCACTTTGCTTAAGATCTGTAATTTTGTGTCTGTTAAACGTAAGATCATTTTAGTAAAGTCCGGCTTTGATTATGAATTGTTACCAATTAAGTTGATTTCTGTCACATTAGCCCCAAATTTATTTCAGGAATCTGGAAAGAACAAAATTTTAATTATTTTGTTACGTCATAATTATTTTCGAATACTAAGAATTTTGATTTAAGATTTTTTTAAACTTCATTTAAGGTTTTTTACTCGATTTAAGATTTTTTTAATAGGGTAAAATAGCTTAGTTTCTAATTTATTTAATATAATATCAGTTTCAACTAAATTCTAAGTTTGATATAATGGTTCTTGGAATCGAGATTACTTTCATAACGAAGCCAAATTTCTAAACTGTTTATATTAAATATTATTATTCAAGTTTACTTGATAACTACTTGAAATAAAAAATGTACTGTTGAAAAAGTGAATCTTCTTTCAACCGTGCACTTCATAAATAAGTGCCTGTCTAATGTCATGTCTCTTAAAAGTTAAATAAAAAATACATTATTTTTTAACGAAAACCTGATTTAAATTTTTTGAAAAAGTTTTTAATTTAAGAAATAAGGAAGGAAAAAAGTTGGTAAGAAATTGGCTGATAAAAACTTCTATTAAAATAAAGGTGGAAAATGTATGGGGAAAATATCGTAAGTTTAAAATATTGAACTTTTTTGAAACTTGGGCATAAAAAATTTTCTTCATCTTCTTCTTGTAGAGAAAGTAAACAGAGAAAATCAGAATTCGGGCTTAACCCTTTCCTGCACAAGGCATTAATTTTTTTTAATATGATGAAAAAACATCATGAATGGGCTTAGTTTATCATTTAGACATAGAATTTACAAAAAAAACACACCTCTTTCTGAGGAGGGGTCGTTGTCCCTGTTTGGGGACATTCCCTCATATGAGGACCCCTTTGGACAGAGCCATCTCGATACGCTCAAAAATTAATGTTAAATCTTACACAAAATCATAAATTAAGACTTCAATAATATTGGAGGAAAATTGCCGAGTAAATTTGCTAAAATTGTAAAGTTCAAGAACTCAAAAAAATTCCTATCTCCGAGTAAAGAAATTTGGGCATTTTAAATCTATAATTTTTCCGAAATGAAAGCGAAATTTCATTGTGCTGCCATCTACATTCTAAAAGGAGAACTATCAGCTGCCATTTCCTGCAATTTTACGGGGTTCAAATTGGAAAATATTTTTTTTAGAAAATTTTAAATTTTGTGTCCTCTTTTGCGACCACTGTGCCGGAAAATGTTAATACATTAAATGTCTTTTGCGTAAGAGATCATTCAATAACTAGCATCGGCAGTGAGATAAAACAAAAAAAAAAAACTTAAATGTCTCATAATGGAAGCGGACACGGTGGCAAGATTATTACAAATATTAATTCCAAAACCACTGTAAAGAATGAAGTTTAGTAGAAGCGAATTCCTGATTATTTTGAGCTAACATAAAGTTTGGTAATAATTTAATTTAGATATGAAGATGATTACTTTGTTTCACATGTCCGTCTGGTCATTTTGAAATTTCACCGTAAAGTGAAATCCAGGATGGCGTGTTGATTGTCTAATTAAAATCTTCTCCTTTAAGATATCATCTGTGAATCAACGTAACTAATAATTGGTATTTAATGTGAAGAAAAGTATTTCTGTATATAACTGAAGATATTTGGTTTAGGGAGATTTATAAAACTTTTCTGCATATCATTAATTATTTATCAAGTATTTATACACTTTTTGACCCCATTGGGGGGAGGGGGTCACCGCGAGTTCACGGATGAGTGACTGCCGTATTAGTAAGCAGGCTCTCGCCAACCCGATGTTATAATAATGGTGGTGTGGCTCTTTGGGCCCATCTCCGAAGACAGGTCGTACCCCGATAAAATGGGGGGTTGTTGCATGAGCCGCTCGTAATGGGGGCTATAATGCAGGAACCTCAGTGCTTGACTATGCTGTCGTGGCGGCCGGTTTTTCATGTGTTATCCGGCTGCTTTTGCAGGACGGTGTGATGTTCTTTGTGGCTATACACTTTCTGAAACAGTGCCAGTGAATTAAGTAGACAAAAAGGATATACCAGATAAAGTGTGGAACATAGGATTAATGGAATGTAAATTTACGACAGCACAATAATTTAGTTGCATGAATATTAACATGCGGATTGCGTATCGTTTTAGACGGCGAGCCCTTTGAACACTTACTTTTAGTGCTCCAAATGTTACTGCGCACGACTAGTGTTAATCATGAAACTGTTGTTGGGGGAATTTGTATTCAATTTAATCTCTGTTGTACACTTAGTACACTGACAAAGAAGTGGTCGTATTTGCATCTGAGTTCTTAAACGACCGTTTGGAACACCCAATATTTGAAGAGGAGGGTTAGGTTAGGTTAGCGTCCCGATTTGAAGCAACACGAGGGCTATTTAGGGACGGGCCTCGTAATTCTGAACCGCGTTCAGATGACGAGGACGACACCTGAGCTGGCGCCCCCTCTCCAAGCTTCCGCGCCACACCAGCGGGAGGGGACGTTTGGCCACTACGTATGATTTAGCGTGGAGCAGGCCCCATACACGGCGGATCTTCAGTGGAATCGGGTTTCGAACCGCGACTCTCCGGTCCCGAGGTCGAGACCCTTCCACTAGGCCACCGCGGCCTTAAGAGGAGGGTTGGAGTATTATTTCTAACAGATTACTTGTTTTTACTATTTCTTCTTCTAATTATTTTTCTACTAAGGAAAGAAAGTGAATTTCAGAAATTATATTAAAAATTAAGGATTAAATTAAGAGATGCCTATTAGAATTTTCAAAAATATATCAGATTGTATCTGGGAAAAATAACAAAATATCCCCCAGCATTTTTATTTTAGCTCTGAAAAACTGATTATATCTCTATAAGTTTTATGCAAAATAATGTTTCTTTAAATTAAAAAAAAAAAAAACTTTCTTAAAAGTAAACTGAAAAGTTATCCACGATATTAAAAAAAATAATAAAATAATAAAACTTGTTATCTAAGTGCCAGCAAATTAGGAAGCTAATTCAAGAAAAAAAATTATCACTTAAAAAAAATCTTAAATATCGCCACTTTTTAAAATATTTGTAAAAATAACACTACATATAATTTTGTTCGCCGCTGAGAAACGACTGTTTAATCTCGGGTTATGAATGGGAACATATATTTCAAAGAAAAAGGAACACCAGTTGTCTGAAGTTTATTTCCAGCGACAGGATTTAACTCCTAGAAAAAACTACAATAATAAAAAATAAATAAATAAACCCAGAAATAAATTAACTACCTGAAATAATATTTCAAGAGGATTATTACAAACTTACAGCAGCCTACTCTTTCAACACTTTTTAGTTAAACCACCTACCGTAAATAAGACAACTGTAAAAAAAACCCAAAAACCTCCTTAAAAAGAAATCCGCGAGTTAAATTAATAACTTATCCTGTCGACTATTGTTGCCAGGTGTGATTTCACGTTCTAATCCAGCCGCGTTTGAAAATAAAATAAATAAATATATAAAGCGAAATATGAAGGGAATAGTAGTGTCGTAAAAATAATACTTTTAAAATCTTCTGTGTGCACGATAAGCCTACATCAGCAAAAAGAAACACAGTTCTTTGTGCAGCTGATTTGGAAAGAAAAAAAATCAATAAACAGCTGCGTCGTGTAGCTTTTTGAAAAGGGTCTGCTTAAAATGTATAAAGGATTTCTAAAAGCGTAATCCTTTTTACTTACGGTACATTACAGCTATCTTTAAACCAAGCCATGATAGGATTTTCAGATGTAGAAAAGAATAACCCTTTCTTTGAATTTAGCTTTCTTCTTTTGCTGTTGCAAGAAAAGAAATTTGGTTGCATCTGTTCCTCGCTTTTGCATCTGATCTGGTGGGAAACAGTTTGAATCAAGAAAGGGAAATCTCCATGGCTTCTCTTTTATGTTTAGTTAGAGTAGAATATCTTAAACCTATTGACATGAGGTAGATTTTTCATTCAAAGACGACTGCCACAAGTTATTGACTCTTGTTAGTATGTTTACGTAAACTGCATTACAAACACCTACACCTTATTCGGAAATTTTAAGATTTTTCAAAAATTAATATGACATAAGGCCGATTTTAAATTCAAGACGGTCGCTCCAAGTTAATGACTGTTGTTAGTATGTTAACTGCATTACAAACACCTACAGATAAATCGGAAATTTTAAGATTTTTCAAAAACTGAAAAAAATTACTTGTTGGGCGAAAAGAACATTAAAAAATAATAATGCACTTTAGTCCCAAAATTCTAATACATAGTTATAAATTGCTCCATGTAAGTATATAGTAATTATCTTATAATTCCTTCTTATCAAATTATCTTATAATTCCTTCTTATCAATTCTTTTAATTCATTGGCGTTCATGGTATTATGGACGAGTTTTCTGGTTTGTTTATTTGTATGTAGGTAGGACTTCCGCTTCCGGTGATAATGTTAAATCAACGGGAATCTTCAAAATTTCTACACTCTGTTTGAGGATATTAATTAATGTTTAAAGTGGAGCTTTTTAATGTTATGCCTTAAGAATACTTTGGAAATATTAAATTTAATATTTCTATTGTTGTAGTGCTCAATGTTTACTTAAAATAAGAGCCTAATTTAGTGGAAAGGTTGCTAAAATTATTCTTTATCGCTCTTTTTATCGACATCCAAGATTTGTTTGGCGGTTAAATTTGTAACCAAACGATTTGGATAATCACTGGCAGTTAAATTCTAAACCAAACGATTTAGATGATTACAATAGTTCTATTTCGAATTTTAATGCCTTAAGAGGTTTTTTAACCGATTTAAAAAAAAATAAAAAGGATTACACAAACTCAAAATCACGGAATTCAACGTTTTGTTTACTAAAGAAAGAACTGATTCGAACTTGGCGCTTGATGCAGTTGCCAGATAGATTTGGCGATTGCTTTAAATCGGAAGGTTACCGGAAAATGGTCTATGAATCCAAATAAACAAACCAGGAAACGCGTCCATAAAAGGAATTCGTCGCTAAACAAGCAACAAAACTTTCAAAAGTTTTTGAAATTTCTAAGAGGAAAAATAAAACTGAATTTTTCTCAACCAATCTATACTTATAAAAGGCAATGTTTGAGTGCGTGTGTGTTTGTCTCCGATGTCCAGACGAATCTATCGCACTTACAGCCATAAAATTAGGGCACACAGGTAGTCGTAATGGTGACTGAATGCACCTCGAAGCCGAAATTTTAAATTTTAATCTAGAAATTTTTTATTTAATGTTTTGTGTTGTTTTGGTTGATTTTTCGCACTAATTTCTCAATACAATGGTTTCGAATAATTGTACAACAAAAGTAGATAGACCATCGGAAAGAGCACGCGATTTCCGTTCTAATGAAGTTAGTTTTGAATTTCTAACGTAATTTTCTGAATTTTGAGAATTTTTTAAAAAATAGTCAGTTTTGCCATCTAAATGTTAGTTTTGTTTTTAAATTTGTTGCATCCGACTTTCTAATAACACTATTATTTTCAATATTTTTCAGTTTATAACTAGAAAGATTCTGTCGGATTTAAAACAAGAATGGTTAAAATATCTTTTCCCGTTTTTTTTTAATTAATTTTTTTCTGGGAGGTTGGGAGTTATTTTTCTCGATCGAGTTCCTCGCGCGGCACTTCTTCGGAACGTTGATGCCAATTTTGATTGGCGGACGCGCAGGATACGTCATGACCTTCACCTGAATGAATTACTTCGATTATTATTTTCGGATTTGATTTATATTTTGCTTGCTGTATAATAACCATTTTCACGTTCCAATTTTGTAATATTGTTTTGGATTAACGTACTCTGTACTGTAGCGCGAAAAAAAAATAAGCAGGAAAATAAAAAAATGTGTATCTTTTGTTTTGTTTTTGTTTTCAAAACTTTTTCATGTCATTGTGGGCGGGTTTTTTTCTTTTTATTTTTCATTTTGTTAAAGTCCTGATTCCACGGGTAACGCCGTGCGCGTACTGCTAGTAACGAATATTTCTGAATTTTTCAAAATTTGATTTAAACATGAGATCACATATTCCCTCCAGACCTGAAAAAAATTCAAAAATATTCGTTATTGGCTACGAAAAATTCAGTTTTTTCTTCCTCTTTGAAATTTCAAAAAATTGAGATAGGTGGTGTGGCTTGTTAAGCGACAAATTACGACATTGAATTCCAAATATTCATTAAAATAGATTGATTACATTATTTGAATAGCAAAAGTTAAAAGACGTCATTAATTTTTGGAAGCTAATCTGTTTTTAAAATTTTTAAAATTAACTATTTCTTGTCGAATCAGAAGTGGGATTATCCAAAACAAATTTAATGAAAATCGCACATTCTACAATATTAAACTGCCAACATTCATTAAAACATGTTGATTATATGCTTCGAAGAGCAAAAGTTCGTAAGGATGCATCAAAGTGTATTTTTTATAATATATGTAGTTAGTCTTTTATTTAATCTCTAAAATGAAATATTTACTTATGAATAATAAATGGAATTATATAGGACTTTTTAATCAAAATGCTAAAAAAATGCGTTACATTTTTAAAGGCCGGGACAGGATAATTCAGGATAATCCGGGAGGTATGGAAACTTTTTTTAAATCCATTTAAGGGGAATTGGAACCCTAAGTCCGTTACTTTGTTGTATCTTTTCTCAAAATTTGTTATAGATTCATTTTTGAAATTTTTTATGCAGGTCAAGTACATCTTTCTCATTATACTAAGATGATTTTTTTTAATTAAAAAATTTCTTTTTTACAAATTTCTTTGTGTCAAAGCAAAAAATGTGAAATTGGCCATTTCGGTGTACCTTTTCTCAACATCTGTTTTAGATACATGTTTGACACTTTTTATACAAGTAAAGTACACATTTCTCAATATACTGAAATGAGCTTCTAAAAAAACCCTCGAAACTTTATTTTTTACAATTTTTTTCGTGTCAAAATAGGGTAAAATTTCACTATGTCTAATTAAATATTTTTTAAATTTGTAATAAATTACAAATTAACCAAAAACTCATTTCAGTATAATGAGAATGGTGTGTTGGCTTCTACTTATTTAAACATGAAAGAAGCAACATGAACTTGTTTGACGTATCAAACAATAAAATGCGAATACTCCATTTAAACGTTTTATTTCTTTCTTTTCTAGAAGAATCTATTTAAAAAACGGAAAAATCAACAAAACTGAAAGAAGTACATTTTTCTACTGTTGCCACAAAAAATAATATGATCAACAAAAGTAAATATGGTGATAAATAAATGTTTTAAATAAAAAGAAAACGATATTCACAAACAAATGTTAAATGCTGCGTGAGCTATAATGCAGCCACTACAGGTGTACTTTACTTATATAAAGTGTCAAACATGTATCTATAATAGAATTTGAAAAAAGGTACGTCAAACTGGCCAATTTCACATTTTTTGTTTTGGCACAAAAAAATTTGCAAAAAATAAATTTTTGAAATTTAAAAAAAATCATTTTAGTATAATGAGAAAGATGTACTTTACTTGTATAAAAAGTGTCAAACATGTATCTATAATAGAATTTGAGAAAAGGTACATCAAATTGGCCAATTTCACATTTTTTGCATTGGCACAAAAAAATTTGTAAAAATAAATTTTTGAAATTTAGAAAAAAATCATTTTAGTATAATGAGAAAGATGTACTTTACTTGTATAAAAAAATTCAAACATGAGTCTATAACAGATTTTGAGAAAATATACATCGATGCAACAGGGTTAGGGTTAACGGACTCGGGATTCCAACTTCCCTTAACTTTATCTCACAAGAAATCACTTAAAAGTCAAAAATTTTTATCACTCAACAGTACGATCACATATTCTGTGTGAAAGCCGAAAGATATTCTATGTTTAAAATTACCTAAATTATTGTTTATATTCAATTCATTAATGCAGAGACATTTTTTTAAGATGATTAGACTCATAAATTTACAATTATTATTCATCAGCCATTTTCCATTTCTTTATTAATACAAGCTCATCTTCAATTACATGGTCACGGCCCTCTACCCACTCAAAAAATACCTCTTAGCACACACCGCATAAAATATCTGTATAATTTTGCCCTTTTGGGGCCCCCTCTTGCATCTTCCATGTTCCAGGTGCTCGTTTCGAACGCGTGTGGTGAACAGCCACTGGCTTTCGAACCTGTATTATCCAATTAAAAATCATCAGCGGTATGTTATTATAACCAATGACGCAATTGTTGGCAGATGGTTTGCTAAATTGATAAAAAAAAGTAACTCCGGAATTTTTACGGCAATTTCAGAATGAATGTTGTTTTCATGAGTCAGCTTATCGTTTATAACTAAAGCGACCAGATTTTCTGAAGTTTAAACCGAGACGCTCTAGATATGAGGGAATGAGTGCCATGTCGGGAAAGAATTTGAAAGCCGGGACGCATATTTACAAACCCTACCCTGATAGAACTGAGACAGGTAATCGGACAATATGATTGTCTCGCTTCGCCGAGAGCCGATGACGTCGTTCTTTGCTGTCGTGCGTGTACTTTTCATTAGTATAATTTCTTACAGTGTGGGATATTTTATTTTTTATGATATTTTAAAAAATAATTTGATTTTTAAAAATATTACAACCCACGGAAGAATGTTTTCTGTGCTCAACTGTGGGAAAACGGAGAAGAAAAGTCAGTAGTACGACTCTTGTTTTGTTATGATTGCCGTACGCTACGTGCGAGAGCTGAAAACGACGTCACTGCTTCTCCTAGCCAATGATATTGACTGATTTCCTGCCTCAGTTCTATCAGGGTAGGGTTTGTAAATATGCAGCCGGATCTCTAAACAGGAATGTCTAGTCACTTTCAAATTGACGCTAATGGTGATAGCTTGAACGTTCATGGAGAATTGAATAATATTCATCAGAACTGCGAATGGAACTGGGATTTATCACTATATTACGGCCATGATATTCTACGAAGAGAGAAATTTTAACAATTCGAAGTTGAATGGGCCACAGCAAAAATTCTATTTATCCAAAAAAAAAAAAACTGAATTAACAAAAACTAAGCCTATAGATGAATGCTATAGAAAATATTAACTTTTTAACTAAAAATAGATTTTTTAAAAAAGTAATACCATTTAAAAATCCGATTATTATTTTGTAGTTACACCGTATTCTTAAAAATGCATCACAATCCAAAAGCTTTCTTTAATTGTGTTTAGTACCATTTTCTTTTTGTAAAGCTAGAGCAGGATTTCTTATGAAATAACTGAACCGGGAAGTTGTAAAGTTCGACACACCTTGGTATACCAGACATAAAAACTTACCGATTATTCACTAGCTTTTATCGTTTGCCAACAAACTATTTTGAGTAGACGGTCAGTGGCATCGATAAAAATGCGGGACGGCAAATAAAGAAATATAATAAAAGAAAATAAAGAAAATGGACGGTAAGAAAAGGTTGATACTTCGCCCTTACGTATGGCTGATTTTATTTGTCATTTTAATACACACTGAATACGCATTGAATTAAAAATGAGAGTATTAATGGTGAATGTCGCAGCAAACAGGTTATTACAAAAGCAACATGAAAGTTTTTATTTTGGGAAATCTCCCTAAACCAAATATCTTCAGTTATATACAGAAATACTTTTCTTCACATTAAATACAAATTATTAGTTATGTTGATTCACAGAGGATATCTTACAGGAGAAGATATTAATTAGACAATCACAACGCCATCCTGGATTTCACTTTACGGTGAAATTTCAAAATGATCAGACGGACATGTGAAACAAAGTAATCATCTTCATATCTAAATTAAATTATCACCAAACTTTAGGTTAGCTCAAAATAATCAGGAATTCGCTTCTACTAAACTTCATTCTTTACAGTGGTTTTGGAATTAATATTTGTAATAATCTTGCTACCGTGTCCGCTTCCATTATGAGACATTTAAGGTTTTTTTTTTTTTTTTTTTCGTTTTATCTCACTGCCGATGCTAGTTATTGAATGATCTCTTACGCAAAAGAGATTTAATGTATTAACCTTTGCCGGCACAGTGGTCGCAAAAGAGGACACAAACTTTAAAATTTTCTAAAAAAAATACTTTCCAATTTGAACCCCGTAAAATTGCAGGAAAAGGCAGCTGATAGTTCTCCTTTTAGAATATAGATGGCAGCACAGTGAAATTTCTCTTTCATTTCGGAAAAATTATAGATTTAAAATGCCCAAATTTCTTTACTCGGAGATAGGAATTTTTTTGAGTTCTTGACCTTTACAATCTTAGCAAATTTACTCGGCAATTTTCCTCCAATATTTTTGAAGTCTTAATTTATGATTTTGTGTAAGATTTAACATTAATTTTTGAACGTATCGAGATGGCTGTGTCCAAAGGGGCCCTCATATGAGGGAATGTCCCCAAAGAGGGACAACGACCCCTCTTCAGAAAGAGGTGTGTTTTTATTTGTAAATTCTATGTCTAAATGATAAACTAAGCCCATTCATGATGTTTTTTCATCATATTTAAAAAAATTTAATGCCTTGTGCAGGAAAGGGTTAAGCCCCAATTCTGATTTTCTCTTTTTACTTTCTCTACAAGAAGAAGATGAAGAAAATTTTGTATGTCCAAATTTCCAAAAAAGTTCAATATTTTAAACTTACGATATTTTCCCCATATATTTTCCACCTTTATTTTAATAGAAGTTTTTATCAGCCAATTTCTTACCAAATTTTTTCCTTCCTTATTTCTTAGATTAAAAAATTTTTCAAAAAATTTAAATCTGGTTTTCGTTAAAAAATAATGTATTTTTTATTTAACTTTTAAGAGACAGGACATTAGGCAGGCACTTATTTATGAACTGCGCGGTTGAAAGAAGATTCACTTTTTCAACAGTACATTTTTTTATTTCAAGTAGTTATTAAGTAAACTTTAATAATAATATTTAATATAAAAAGTTTAGAATTTTGGCTTCGTTATGAAAGTAATCTCGATTCCAAGAACCATTATATAAAACTTAGAATTTAGTTGAAACTGATATTATGTTAAATAAATTAGAAACTAAGCTATTTTACCCTATTAAAAAAAATCTTAAATCGAGTAAAAAACCTTAAATGAAGTTAAAAAAAATCTTAAATCAAAATTCTTAGTATTCGGAAATAATTATGACGTAACAAAATAATTAAAATTTTGTTCTTTCCAGATTCCTGAAATAAATTTGGGGCTAAAGTTACAGAAAATTAAGGGAAAAATACTTGTACACTTCACTACCGAAAATAAGGACTATTACTTCGACGATAAACTTCACGACTCACTATCGCTTTTTTTATGCCATTAAACGGTTCAGTAGCTCATAAAGAACTTTTCATTACCTCTGAAAATTTCAAGCTCATTTTTGAAGCTCGAAAAATCAACTAACTACTTGCTACCTCTTCAAATTGACCAAACGAGAGACAATTAAGCGCCGAATTTCCAAAATCAATTTCAACCTTCTCAAAGGATCAGTAAACGAACGAAAGAGCAAAAAGAATGAAAAAAAAGGAACAAAAATCACCTGCCGAAATCGTCCCATAAAGATATTAAAAACCTCTTATAACAGCCAATTTCCTGCATTCCAATTACTCATTAGCTTGCTTCTATAACGGCAGGTGTATTATGATCAAAAATCAACAAGGTAAAAAATCTATTCGAATTCATTGTGCTACGCTGATCCAATATGGCTGCCGTTCTAACGGGAAAGCGGTGTTGCCATTCCGAGAAGCCAAATTCTGCGTTGCCTAATTACGGCATGTTCATTAGCGAAGAGTTTCGCATGCGAGGGGGACTAATTAAGGTTGAAACAAACTACAAGCTGCGTAAAAATTACGGCCGGTCGTATTTTAAAAATAATGACTTTTAAGAAGGGAATAATATTCAGATGGAAAGCGTGCGGTTTTCCTAGTTGCTTTATTTTGTCGTTGGTAATTATTATTATTGAGCCCGGTCTCTGTTCATTTTCTGTATCCATGACTAGCTTAAAGGTTAGTTAATGTCACAGATTGCTTTTGTAACCATAAACATGACTTTTAGAGAGTAGCACTTTTTTAAAAAAGCGGGAACGTACTTATTATTAAAGAAAAATCATTAATAACGGTGATACTTGAGCACAATTATTCACAGATGCGTTACTATGGAATAACGTTTAGGCAGCGGAATAAATGATGGATGGTATTATGTGAAAATGAAAAATAACGCTTTCTTTTTTAACTAAGACAACGCTTTGTGGTTGAACGAAGAATGAAAACCGCTTTGCTTAAGAATAGATCTGTAATTTGTGTCTGTTAAACGTAAGATCCATTTGTATTAGTCCGGCTTTGATTGTGTGAAAAGTTTATACAATTAAGTAGATAAAGTACAGGGTTTCCAAAAATATATGCATGTAATAAATTAATACTTTCCTAATTTTAAAAAACGCTACTCAAAATTGAATTCTTAAGGTATTTCTACTTAGCTCTAACACTGGAAATAACTGTCACTTTAACTTATTTCTTCCAGTTCAGCTATTCTAACGCTCGGGGTTTCTCCTCTTTTACAATACTACCACCATATTGGACTTTTTAAGGCCAAATTATGTAAATTTGGCCGAGATACTCGTCCATAATGAGCTGTCAAAGAAATAGCTCCTGAATAAAACAAGTATGTTTTAAATTTCTTTTCATTTAAATTTTAGTTCAATAATAGAGCATTGAATATATGCCTATGTTAGGATTCACGTTTTTCATGAAAGATGACCCCTCTTTTCTAATAGCAAATGAGGTTTTCTGTCAATTTGTCAAATTTGGCCTTTTTTTGCCTTGTTTTGAACAAGGTTTGGCCTTATTTTGCTATTTTCATCTGGCAGTAGCAAATGTGGTTTTCAGTCAATTTGCCAAATTTGGCCTTATTTTGAACAAGGTTTGGCCTTATTTTGCTATTTTGATCTGGCAATAGCAAATAAGGTTTTGAGTCAATTTGTCAAATTTGGCCTTTTTTGGCCTTATTTTGAACAAGGTTTGACCTTATTTTGCTATTTTGATCTGGCAGCCCTGAATACTACTGAATCGCGCTGAGATGGTGCAACTTCCTCTTTTTAAAATCATGTAACCTTCCAACCAGATGCCCGCTTCGGCGTGACTTTTTCTTCGTCGCCGGTGACTGCGCGGTATATAACTTATATAGCGGTTTATAACTCAAATTAATACACGCACATCAGTGGTCACAAAATAAACAGTGCGGGGACGCTCTGAAAACAGTACCGAAATGCTCTGAAAACAGTGCCGGAATGCTCTAAAACAGTGCCGGAATGCTCTAAAAACAGTGCCGGGATGCTCTAAAACAGTGCCGGAATGCTCAACCTGGGTGACGAAAGTTGAACTGCTTTAAAGACGTTTTCGCGGTTTTTTCTTATTTATTTCTCGTGGAAGAAAAGCAGTGTCGGAACGGCGTGCCGGTGTGTGTGGCTCCACTACACTCCTCATATAAATGTAGAATGCTGTTGGTTTTTGGAAGTTTCATGATTATTATCATTTATGCAATAATTTTTCATTTTTTTACAATTATATCTTTTCACGTTTAAAAAAATACTGTTTGTAAATAATGTCTCAATCAATCGGTCTAATTACATATACTCTACAGATGATATTCCTCGTTTGATGATGGAATACAACCAGTTGCGGCTCGTCTATTACAGCTGCAGTACCCCATGAGATTATTTTAAAAGCTTGTATTTTCGTTTGTATTCTTATTTGCTTGCTTTCCCACTGAGAAAGCTCGATGATCAATGAAAGAGGGAGGGGGATAAAAACATGAAAAGAAGGCAGAAAATGGAAGAAGTAAGAGAGATACAGGTTAGGGCAGCATAGCTGGTAGCCCTCGAAAGAATCAAAATTTTCCCACTGCGCACAGCTGAAAGATGTATCGGGAGAAAAAAGCAACCCTTTCTCCCTTTGAGTTTGAAAAGGCCGGAGCTGCAGTCAGACCAGCTCTGGTTGGCGGAGGGTCAACTAAAAGAGAAAGATTCTCCCTCTCTCTCTTTTTTCGCTCACAATGTAAGTTTATTTTCGCTTCCTCGTTTCGATTTCTCCTTTGCGCTGTTCATGGGTTTCTGTTTCGCTTCATGTTGTCTTGATTGTAGACAATTTTATAAAATATTATTCAGATGAAAATTTTTATCAATCTCATCACCATTAGAAGCAAGAAAAAATTTACATCGCTGATTTTCAAGATATTATATTTTCACAACTTTCGCATGGCGGAAAAGTAAATATAACCAGCGGGAGTGTTCTCCCCTAAACTTTCTCGTATACTTCCCCAAAAAGGTGCCGTTTCCCCTTCCCCGCGTGGCTAAGAAAATTCGAACCTACTGTTACCCAGAATCCAATGACTATCAGAAGGTTTTTCATTATAATGATGGAAAAATATCTAGGTAAAGACTCAAATTCAAAGAGATGCATACCGATTTTCAGCTCTTGCCGCCTCAGGGACAAACTGACTTGCTTCCAGTACGCATGCGCGGGGAGATACGGATTCTTTTCAAAAGTAGATTATACAGACCGACAGACAGTCAACCCATTGACGGGTTTGGCCCAACATTTTATACGGACCTACATTCATGACGATAAAAACGTGTACCAAATTTTATCCATCTAGCTATTCAAGTTTTTGAGTTATAGTGTTCACATGAACGCAGACAGACAGACAGACTTCCCTTTGTCGGATTTTGTCCAAAATTTGATAGATACCTACAAATTATGTTTAAAGACCACATACCAAATTTCATCCCCGTAGCTCTAATAGTTTTCGAGTTATCGTGTTCACAGACAGACAGACATAAATACCAAATTGTGTTTTTCGGACTCGAGGAGGTCTAAAACGTGGAGATTCGTCAAAATCTGGAGTTCGAATTTTTTGACGATTACAATACTTTCTCTTCGCATACGGGAAAGTAAAAAGGTAGGTCGCGTTATACTGGAAATAGAACATGGTTCAACATCTTCAAGTAAGAAAACCAATTACAGTACTAACGAAAGCTGTCGCAGCCCTGGTTGTTTCTGGGCTGAGCAGCCGTCATTAAATACAGTATGATTTTATCAGACTTTAACTGTGTAGGATAGTTTGTCGACGTATGGGATAATCACACCGTTCTTCTTTGAGAAGTCCGTAATTGGTGACGTTCATCCCCATTTAAGACCCACTGGGTAGGAGCCACGAGTTTGTGGATGAGAAGCCTCCAGATAAGTAAGCGGGATCTTGCTTCCCTGATGGGTATAATAATGGTTGGGACTTACCCTCTGCCAGTGATAGTGCGTGCCTCCTACAGGAGGGGTTGGGACGCGGCTGGCCATTAGGATTCCGGCCTCAGCACTCAAGCTGTTGCAACGACTGTCACTCAGATGCACTGGACGACTTTGCGCGAGGCCGGGATTATTTAGACACACATATCCGTATTCTTCTTCTTCTTCTTACTAATCCTTCTGATCTGAATCAGATCAGATCCATGAGATCGTTCGCCCTCGTCTCCTCCAACACGAAATCCGGTCGCTTAAGAAGGTCATCAAGGGTTCTACATGGGCCTGAGGCATGGTAGTACCTTCTTCATCAAGACTATCAGCAATGTCGTTATATTTTAAATTCACATGTGATAGCAAGGCAACACAGTCAAGCAGATGTTGCGGAGTGGCCTCAATCATGTTGCACTTTGTGCAGATATTGAACTTCTTATCACCACGAGAGAATCTGGGGGTTTTAAGTGTCCGGATGATAAGCGAGCCAAAGCTGTTTGGTCTTTCCTAACCCCTTTAAGACGTATAGCAGCACCGGGGCCTTCACAACGATACCATGAAT
>BGPR01033554.1:0-16918 GCA_013235015.1 Araneus ventricosus | reverse complement strand
CAAATCCGTCTGTATATAAAATTATTACATTTCCTTAAAAAAAACAGTCTTCCAACAATCATATTCCTACACTTTATCATATATTTAGTATGTGCAATGCTTCATTTTAAAATCTTTAAATATGAGTTTTTAAAAAATGTCACCAACTACAGAGCAATATGAAAAAAACATATTTGCTATGATCAATCATTTGCAATAATAATTATGAAAACAATTTTTTAAATGCTTATTATTTCGATTACTTCTCTAATGTCATTTCATTTAAACATTACCAAAAATATAATTTGTACATTTCAAATCAGATATCGTGAGGAACTTTTGAAAGCCTAAATCATACAATAAATTAATTTAGAAAAATGCATTTTGTATAATTCAAAGAAAAATACCGTATTCCAATTAAGATAATGCAAAATCAGAAAAAAAATGCGACTTTACTTTTGACAGAAGAGCTTGGGCTACTGTCAGAACAGGTGTAAGAGAAAACGTAACCAGGGCTAATTTCCAACCATAATACGTTCCAACAATAACACTAATTATGCATGTAGATAACAAATTAGTGCAAATTCCTACTTTTTCACCTATACCATCTTCTATCTTTTTCAGATCACTGAAAAAATATAAATCCAATTTTAAAAAATTAATCAATAGTCAAAATTTTAACACGTTGCAGCGGAAGGCATTAAATTAGTTAAAATATGATGAAAAAACATAATGAGTGGGTTTAGTTTATTGTCTATACATAGAATCTACAAAAAAACTTTAAAAGAAATCTTACTTCATTCCAAGATATGAGAGTCCCCTTAGATACAGCCATCTTGATACACTCAAAAAATATTGTTGAATCTTACAGAAAATCATAAATTAAAACTTCAAGAATATTGGAGGAAAGTTTTGGAGTTAATTTGCTAAAATTGTTAACGTAAAGAAATGAAAAAATTTATTATCCCTGAGTTAAGGAATTTTCCCAAACTTTATTTCTAATAATTCCTATTCCGAAACGAAATTTCATGAGGCTGCTATATACATTCTAAAAGGAGTCCTATTAGCCCTATCCGAAACCGTTTATTTTCCATTTATAGTTGAATATATATTTGAGAAGCAAGTGAAATTAGGTGCGCCATCAGCTGGTACACTGCGCCGCAAAGGTGAATTTCCCTAATATTAACTCGTATACACAGTGGCGTAGCTGGAACTTTTGCCGCCAGGGGCGAACTTGTGACATGCCGCCCTTCCTCTACAAGTTACAGAGGGCAAATAAACCTAGGTTTATTTGCTAGACTAAATAAAACTAGGTTTATTTGCTATAAATAAAATTAGGTTTATTTGATAGACTAAATAAAACTAGGTTTATTTTGAGTTAAAATAAAAGTAATAAATTTCAGGAAAAAACCATTTTATTAGTAACGTAATTCGTCGTTTGACGCCCTCTATCTCTGCTGATGGGTTTCGATATCGTGTGCTCACCACTAAGCTTTCTTTCACATATTGGCAATTTACCGACAAAGAACGAAAAACACGAATTAATTTCATTATTTATTAATTTTTTATGAACACAATATGCCGCTGCACTTCTTAGTTATAAAATTATTTTCCTGCATGTCTGCGTTTTTCGCCAGGGGTGGTCCGTCCTCTTCCTCCCCCTCCTTAGCTACGCTACTGTATATACATGGATTTATATGGTTTAAGAAAAAAAAACTTAGAATTTTATTTTATAAAGGATACAAAACAAAATGTTTCAATTAATTATCTATCCAATTTTAAGAACAGGTTGCTGATGACAGGGAAGAGAATTTGCAATCTTTTATATATTTTTTAATTAGAATAAATTTACATGATTTATTTTAATCCATATAATTAGAATTTAACGTTTGATTGAATCCCAATATTTCCAAATAAGAAAACTACAAAAAGAGTAAATGCTATTCTGACAGGGAAAAGCATTCTCTAGCTTCAAACAATCTTTGACTTTACACACTTTACAATGTAACAAAATGGATAGCTTGCGCAATAATATCTAGTACTAAACTGAATAAATAATTAAATAAAATTAATCAAAAATCATATTTAATGCTAATCCTTATTGAATATAATTTGTGAAAAACAATGGCTATTGAAAAAATAAAATGAATACAAAATGTCCCAAACTATAATATTTAAAAATAATGAAAATACATTACTCTTTAAAACTGCATTCACCTGTTTCCAAATTAAAAACTGAACATTTCTTACAGGTTTCTATTTTTAAATTAAAAACTGCTCATAAAAAGTTTCAAATGTAAGAAATTATAAAACTATTCAAACAGAAGAAATTTATTATGTTTCATAGATAAAAAAAATATTTTATGAAATTTATTTCTCAAATAAGAAATAATGACCATATAATTGAAATCAATATAACTATATGATTTAAAGATAACATAACGCAGATCATGTATAATTGCACTAACTTAATAAATTCTGAAGTTAAATACTTCTTTTTTCAATCAATTAATTAATCATTTAAAACAGGTTTTCTTAGACATTAGGCATGGGTACTATGGGTAAGACTTATGGGTACTATGGGTAAAACACATGGGTAATTATCATTGTTTTGGCGTTGAGAATTCTGATATTAAGAGTTGCTGTAAAATCCTTCAGTGAATGTACCAAAAAAATCATCCTAATTAAAAAAATTCAAATTCGCCAAATAACTATGCAAAGCTAAATCTGTTCTTTATTTTCTTTTGATTAATACTTTATTTGGGTATTTAATTTTTCTTTTTGTCATCTCATTTTCCTACAAGATAATAAAACAATTGCTAAAAATGGTTTCTGAAAAATTACTACCTCGGAAAAAGGTTACAAATTGGAAAAGTTAAAGAAACCATAATTTAAATAATAGTTTAATATTTGAAAAAATATTATGAATAAAGGGTGTTTTTATGTAAAATCTATATATAAATTTCTCTTGTGCGGTTTCCAAAAAACGCGTTATTTAGCTACACTGTTTGGCAACATCTACAACAATTGATGGGTCAAGTGATTTCAATTAGTAAATGCAAATAAATAAAAGCGATTTAGTTTAAGCCTACTTTTCAGTGCGCGCAGCGTCCGCATTGTAGCGAGCAAAGCGCACAAGGTTTAAGTAGAAACCTGAGAGAAATGCAGGAATCCTCTAGGGGGTTGGTGAGCGTTAGTGAGCAGGGGGCAGAGTCCCCTAGTACAATTATATTTCATAACAATAAATAGTTGTCAATACTCACCCAGTCATAACACTAGCAAAATCTCCCGTTTGTTTAGTGTCAAAATAAGCAATATCCTGTTTTAACATTGAAGCCATAAACAAACAGCGTATTTTATAAGCTTGATTTGCTGCGCTCAATCCAAAGGTACTTAGAATGATGTAGTTGATTACAAGAAGGCCGACACCTATTCCAGCACTATACAGACACAGCTCACCTATCTCACGCAAGAAGTCCTCGGAATAGGAGCTATAAAATATTAGATAAAATTTAATCCAGTATAAAATTTTAATGAACAAATCAGAAAATATGCAAATCTCAGAAAAAGACTACAACCAAATAACTTACGGGTTTTTATTTGGATCAGTCGTATTATCAGTCGCATGTTGAACAAAAGTATTCAGAAAAGTTCCAAACACAATCTGGAGAGTGGGGTATAGTGTACCAGCACAAAGTGCCGCAATAAATCCAACAAACATGAGTGCTTTATCCCATCCACCTGCATATCTAAACTAAATTAAAGCAATCTCGTTTTAATGCCAAGTTAAAGTAAATAACAGACATCCAAATACATTTCACTAAATTAATATTACTTAAATGATTAATACGAAATAGTCTTCCTTTAACAGTGAAGAAAACGATATACTGACTTAAATTAATAGCTGTACAATTTTTTGTAATCATTGCTGATTATAAATTATTTCCTATTAAAAAATTATTACCATAGTTATGATTAGGTCAGTGGCGGTTTTTGCACAGGCGCTGACCAAAACCTCCTAAATCCAGTACAGTAGAACCTTGGGAATCCTAACCCAGGAATCCGAAATTTTGGATAATCCGAACATCTTTTTTAAAATTTTCTTTAAAATTTTCATTAAAAAATGAAGGAGAAATAACAAAGACGAATCAGAAACAAAGCTACTGTTTATTCCTAACTTAAAAGAAACATTTGAATTGCTATTTGAGAATGAATACCGCATCTTAAGGGGACATATAACTGTTGAACCTCGAAAATTTTCTAATTTATGAAAATAATGTATATTATTCTCCTGTCTTTTCTGAACAATTTAAAAAATCCGCGTTAAAAAATTCCCATAATTATGAAAGTTATGAAGGAAAGTTAATCAGCTCTTCAATGTAAACATTGAATAAAGCCATATCTGCAAAGTGCTCAAAATGTGTTTCTTGATATTGTGCGCACGATATCTCAAAAACTACTGAATATTTTTACATAAAATTTTTACAGAATATGTATTTTGCTATGTTCTACAAATTGAACTACATTTTTGTGCATATTTCTCCAAAGAAGTTTTTTTTTGGGGGGGGGTAGAAAAGTTGAAATTTAAACTATTTTTTAAATTTTTATTTTAAATTTAAATGTTAATAAATTGTGGTTCATTTTCTTAAACAGACTGTTTGGATTACTTAGATACCCAAAATATTGTTTTTGGATAAATATTTTATCCGTAATTATGCGCGCAAGGTGGCTGTCTCATTTTTCTCCAAAAATTATATCCATATTTATTACTCTCTCAAATAAATACATACCAATATGAAGGTTTGAAAATGTGTATACTATAAGAGAAAGAATAGATACTTTTCTAGAAAATATGATTTTCTGAATTGCATTGTTTCAGAGATATAATGTATCAAATTTGACAGTTTTCCACCATTTTTGCGAGGTTTAAGAGTCGTATGTTCCCTTTAATTAGTAGAAACACAATCGGTTATCTTCTTCTGACGTAAGGAACTAAAACCCGCTCGACGATGCGAATCGCAGCTAGCTCCTTCCATATTCATTCACAGGACCATAGTCAATATCCTATAGCAAGGGTTCTCAAGCTTTTTTCCCCCTTGATTAGTAATTTTATTTACACATACCACCCCCTCCAACCAACCGTCTATGCAAAGAAATTTTCATCAATAATGTTAAGGGCCTACATAAGATTAAGAGTCAAGTGGCTGGAATTTATAACATTTGCAGGACTAATTTTTGATTTGACATTTTATTTCATTTTTATAATAATATTAGTTCAACGTTAAAACAGATGAAATCAGCATTGTAATAATTTCGAAATAACTTATAAGGATAGCTAAAAATTACACTTCCTTTTGCTTTCTTTTTTTACTTATTTTGAAGGTAGGTTTAGGACTTGCACAACTATCACTTTTATTTTTTACACGAACTTGGGGAAACAAAATTTTGTAACATTTTTAGATCCTTATGTTTTGTTTTTTTTGTATCCACGATTACCGACTTTGAGTTCGCGTATCCCCAGGGGTACGCGTACCACAGTTTGAGAACCTCTGTTCTATAGCTTTGGCATATCAAGAGTACTTTAACGAATTTTTCGGATAATCCAAATTTCCCAGAATCTGAACAGAGGTCGACCCCAATTAGTTCGGATTCAAGAGGCTCTACTGTATATCTAGTAGGTGCTGCCTAGAGACGCTTGCTTCGTGCCTCAAGACCCTAGAGGGCTTCAATATCTCTTCGTCATCGATTGCAGTGTTAAATCGACGGGAAATTTACGATAATGGGTAGGGGATTGGGCCCTCAAAACACTTTTTCGCCTATTCCCTCACATTGTCCGCCACTGGATTTAATATAAAATAATTGTTGAATAAGTACTTGTACTACAAAAGAATTAAACTTAAAACTAAGAATGAAGAGAAAACATGAATAAATCATCTATTGTCTAGATTATTTCTTTCATCTATAATAAAAAGAAGTGTCTGTGTTTGTGTCAGCCATGAAATCTGGCACACATGTATTCGCAATGATTACTGAATGCACTTCTAATAAATTGAATGCTAAGAATGCTTCTTCCGAATATAAAAAATTAATGGAGAAATGCGTTATTTGATATTTTATTTCGTTTTGGGTCATTTTTTGCACGTATTTACCCATAGTAACATTTCTGATGGTCATAGGGAAGGAAAATCGATCAATATTGGATAAAACAAACAATTATTGCCCTAATAATTTGTGTTTTGAAAGTCTAACGTAATTTACTGAATTTTAAGAATTTTTTTAAAATAAATCATTTTTTCCAAACAATTTTAAGAATCAAAACTAAAATTCTTGCATCTGACATTCTAATTCTATTATTTTTTGATGTAATAACTTGAACAACTCTCCCTGATTTAAAATACGAATGATCGACATAACTTTTTTTTCATTTATTCTTAATTAATTGCTTCGCTGATGAGAACAAAGATTTTCTTCGCACATCTGCGGAAATGGAGAAAATATTTCTTTCAAGGTAACGAAATTATGTTTCTCCTGATAGTGTAACACAGGGTAGGGGTGGGGAGATGATGAAGGGTAGGTACGTAAAATCAAAGGCAGATTTACGCTCCAAAGAAAAATATAAGAAATGTGGGCCGTCAGGCTCTTCAATGAGCATAGTCAACATGATGACGCAAAGTATTGATATCTTTAGTCATAGAGCACATGTTATTCATGTTGGGCGCAACTTCCTATGAGCACCTTCACTAAAAGTCGTCAAAGCTGAAAAAAAATCAATTATGTCATAAAGGAGCTATTTACATAATGTGGCTTCAGTATTGGTCCATTTGAAATCATTTAAAATTTCATTCGGTTTTATTCTTTTACAATTAACTTGGAAGAAAAGGAATTTTAAACTTAAAAAATTAATTTAAAAAAATTTTAGAAGTCATTCTTACAAATCTTTAAAACTTTTTTGCTCAAAAATAACAATTTATGTGGTACGGTAACTTCAATTTTAAATAATTTCGTTGGATGGCTTTAATTTGAAATAACTAATGACACCTACTCACTATTTTAAACAGCGTGCGAAGAACTAAACTGAATTATTACTCCATTTTAGGGGCAAACCAACTGTTCATTTCAAGAATCATGAAAATTATCTTTGCACAATTTAAATTCTAATAGCATCAGGGCCAGATTTACACATTCCTACATCCTAAGCCAGATGTTCACAAGCTTTTTTCCCTCGCGTACCCTCTTGATTATTCTTTTTGTTTTCGCGTACCCCTACTATCATATCCAGCTTCCCCCCAACCATCCGTCTACGCAAAGAAGTTTATATCAATAATGTTAAGGTTAGCTTAAAAGTGAAATGGGTCGTATTAATAACATTTGCAGAACTTATTTTTGATTTCACATTTTATTCCATTTTCACAATAGTATTAGTTCAACGCCAAAGCAAATGAAACCAGTATAGTTTAATTATTTCGTTTTAACTTATAAGGATAGCTACAAATTTCACTTCGTAATAATCAACTATTCAAGTGGTACAGTTATTAAATAGCAAGTATTCATTTGGAGAAATAAAATTCTCTAACTTTTTTAATCCTTTCTGTTTTCTTGTTTCCGCCATTAACAACTTTGATTTCGCGTACCCCTGGTGGTACGCGTACCACAGGTTGGGAACCTCTGCCCTATGCCGAAGCGTAAGCGCCTAGCGTTCTGCGCTCCTCTCAAAGAAGGTTAATGCATAATTTTCAGTTTAATATACAATAGCTCATTTTTTAAACACCTAACACAATCTTTATAACTTCTAAGTACATTAATTTTTTCTAGTTAAAATTGCACTACTTATGAAATAACATAACATTAACACCTGAAAAAAAATACTCCATTGAATTTCTTGAAATCTTCTTATATACCTACTAGAACTGCTTTCGCGATTTTGTCAGTGAATAGGCTTGAAGAGTCACTAAAGTAAACAGATCTTATTAAGACTTTTTCAATACAATAGAAGCCAAGGGTCCACAGTAGACAAAAAATTGTATCGTTCAATATATTTATTGTAGCGAATGCAACTTTTAAAAATAAAATTTTATATGGACTTTTCCAAATATTACTGAAAAGTATGTAAAGATTTGGTTGTTATTTTTTCTCTATATATGCCCCCTGACAGCTGCGCACTAGGCCATCGCCTAGGTTGGCCCTATGGTAAATCTGGCCCTGAATAGCATTATTTGCAGAAAACTTTCTAATTTCATTGTCTCTTTTTTTAAACTTATCTAAATTTTCAGTTATTTGCTTCGCTTTTCACCTGAGCACGAAATCACTGTTGCAAAGAAAAATAAATGTGCAAAATCAATAATATTTTTTTGTTTTGATTTCGTTTTCAAAACTTTATTTAACGTTGTTGTTTTTTATTTGATTTTTTGTTGCTGTTGTTCATTTCATTGCTATTCATCACATCATGGACAACTCCATGCAGGTACCGCTAGTTTGTCATAATAGTAGTTTGACTTTATATTTTTAACAATATAACAGTTATGAAAAAACATACTAACCAATGCAAAAAATGCAACAGTTTGTGGTTGTTCTGATTTTTTGTCATCTTCTCTCTCTTCTCTGGAAAAAAATTATAAATTTAGAACTGTCTATAAAATATAGCCTTCTCTTCTTCTTTCTCTCTATATTAATTTTCAACTTAAAGTACAACAAAAAACTCAAAATATTGGTACTTTTAATATAACAATAAAACAATATATGATAGGAAAGTATAAAGTCGTCGCTTAACATGCAACACCACCTATCTCAATTTTTTGAAATTTCAAAGATGAAGAAAATACTCAATTTTTCGCAACCAATAACGAATATTTCTGCATTTATTTTTTTTAACATGTGATATAAACATGAGACCGCATGTTCCAACCAGATGTGAAAAAAAATTTTGGAATATTCATTATTGGTTCCAAAAAATTGAGTGTTTTCTTCCTTTTTGAAATTTGTTTGACTATAGTCAAAAATCTAATATTGATGCCGCAATGCAGTGGCGTAGCCGCCACTTTTGCCGCCCTTCCTTCACAAGTTACAACTTCAAAATAATAATAATAATAACTTCCAGGGCAAAATATTTAATTAGTTACGTAATTTGTCGTTCGATGCCCTCAATTTTTGTTGATAGGTTGCGGAATCGTGCCTCCACCATCAGTATTACCGATTTACCGAAAAAAGGCGATATATTTGAAACAATTACGTCATTTTTATAATGAACAGGGTAATAGAGATAATGTCGCTGCTTTTCTTAGTCATAAAATTGTTTTCCTATATGTCGTATATTGCCACCCCTTTCGAAATGCCGCCCCCTCCCCTTCAGCTACGCCACTGCAGCAATGGTCTGGTGACAGAATCTCGGCTTCACCACCATAAAGAAGATGCTTCGAGACTCAATTCCACCAAAGATCTCTCGCAGTATGCGATCCTAGTGCACGCTGAATCAGTCGGGATCAAACGGTCTCCCGTTCGTGTGATGTGGAAGTTTGGAAAGGAGCTGTCTGCTCATGCGTTTCGTTGCCATCTCACCATGATTTAAAATTTATAAGTCAGTTTCATAGGTTTCGAGTAGCTTCTAAATTAAACCAAGTAATGTTGTTCAACATTTTAATAACATATTCCATCATATTTGAATTATTTATAAAATCATAAAAATAATGTACAGTATAATTTACTATTTCAAATACGAGTTTTATTTAGAATGTCTGCTAGCAAATGCAGTTGTAGGCTCTAAAAATATTTTGCAAATACATATGATCTTTTAGAAATAGAAAACTGAGATTTATAGGCTTTCTTGTGAAGAGTAATTTCTTCTATCGGTATTTTAAGAATAAAACTATAATCAGTCAATCTAAATGGATAAATTATTATCAATCACACAGCTGGAATTTTATTATTGAGACAACTATAACCAACGGTGTTTTAGAAGATAAGATTTTAAGAATTTAATCTTTTGTTTGAAACAATGATACACTCAGTATTGAGTAAACTATCGTAAGAAATAACAATGCAGTTTACCAACTCATAGTAATATTCTCGTGAACTTTCAAGTTCTTAAGTAGCTTTCAAATTTGTATATTAACTTATTCAAAATATTTCATATATTATTTCTTTTATTAACATCATTTTCTATCAACAAATGCAAACCTACAGCGATGAAGAAGTCGGATATCAGATGTCAGTGGATAGGATTTTTATCGACTTCTGACACAGCATAATCAGTTTATGTTAAAACATATGGTTTGTTTAAAATTTAAGTTAAAAGAAAAATTAAAACATCACAATCATTGTGATAAAATGGAGGTGAACCTCTCACCTTCTTTTTCTGTTTTACAAAGCTTATCTACATAAATCACGTAACTCACTATCTCTTCGTAATTTCAACAATTCGACAAATAACTGAATCATATTTTTAGAGGGAGAACGGGAGGTTGAATGTGATAATGGGGTAATGGGTTTATTGATTTTAAAAAATAATATTCTCAATGTCAGGAAACCAATGCTTTTTATCATTTTAGTTTTATACTAGCAGATTTCGGGCTAACAGCTTTTCTGCCAGGAAAATTGTATTTGTAGGCTATCGAACTATTTAAACACGTTGCATAGCTACTTTATTTATCTATTTATTTTATTACATGATGAAACTAAAACTTGGGTGAAAATTGAATTTTTTGCCAAACTGATATATCAATTTCCAAATATTCTTCCAAAATTAAAAACGAACAGTAAATGTTTTGACTTAAATGTCTATAATAGTCAAATTGAAAAGTAAAAGATCAGAAGGGCCACACTATATCTACATACATCTCCACATATTGGATAGACAATATGTAAGAAAATGAAAAAAATTGTTTTTGTAAATTTTATCCAATAAAATTTACAAACCATTAAAAAGGACTAATTGTCAGAATTTCCCAAATATTAAATTTAATAGAGATTGTTCGAAATGTCTCAATTTTTATACATACATCAGAGTAAAAACGAAGTTAAAAATATGAAGTTGAAAAGCAAATGCCCATTTCCACGTTTTAAAAAGTGGTCATTTGAAGGAAGTGTGAAAAAATATTTCATCTGTGTAATAAAAGCGAGCAAAAGGTATCACATGAACTACAAATATCTTAAAGGGGAGACCAGGGCAAGATGGCGATATTAACATTTAGCCATTTTTAATAAATTCAGTTTTTGAGGTAAATTATTTTTCATTGCATGTATTATTAGACTGACCTTTGGTTGTGTTGTACTTAAATTGAGAAATTCTTATTTTAATATAATCAAAGTTATTTTTCCATTTAAAAAAAGCAAAGCAAAAGTGTCAACTTGCCCCGATAGCGGGGCAAGATGCAAATTATGACAAAAGTTGAATATATTTTTATTTTTATAAAATATAGGGCAGAACACTAATTAATTAAACATTTGTAAGTATTTTTTCCTCGATAAGTAATATGTAATGAAAGGGTTATTTTGTTAAAATTTGAGCTCATTATTAAATTAATATAACTCAAAACCAGTGTTATTCATTTACAAAAACTAGGCACAAATTTTCCTCATTCAGAGTCTGAGTAGCCCTCGGGACACCATGTGTCGCATTTGCAACACTCTATTCAATCTTCTGATTGAAGGTCAACATACATCTCATAACACGCAGGCTACTGTATTGTATTTTCTTTGACAGTTCGGACTAACGTCATGAGTATCAGAAGTTCGGTCTTCTTAGTTTTTTTAATGGAATCACACTTCAGTTTCTTTGTAATAATTCAACAATAAGCACCCAAGCTTCTTGTCTTTGCTGCTTTAAACGTTCTTATTCCACCCTCTGTGCGTGTTTCTGAACCGACATCTCTTTCATATGTAAGCTTATTAAAATATTTTCTGTTGATCTGACGCCTTGCAACATGTTATGGAACAGATATTGGATCATGCAGCTCAAGCAAATTGTAAAAAATAGATAAATAATTCATATATTCTTCAAAAATAAAATGGTAAAAAGCACCTGGGGCAAGATGACGAAATCGTCTACTTGCCCCGGTCATCTTGCCCTTATCGGAAATGTTAAAAGTTTTTATTTTTTGGTGGGATTAACAAGAATTATATAAAATAAATAGTGATTGTAAAGAGCGTATTGTCTAAGGTAGCCATCCATAGCAAAGAATAACCAAATATCTCTGGTGTTATTCCTCGAGATCTTAGGATGGAGGTCTTGAAAATTACAACACGTCAGACAAAATACCCCAACACCATATAACAAATAACGAAATGGCGTTAGTGGCTTCACTATGCGATTTTTTAGTGCGCAGCAGTGTACAGGTTAGTAGTATCCGTAAGGTGGCATTATACAGTAGTATGAACTTAAAATAAGTCATTCTCCATCTTGCCCTGGTCTCCCTTAATTCAATGAACTCGAGATATACCAACTGGATGCGATGAAAATTTTTGAAAATGAAACGAAACTAAACTACTACAACAAACAACCCAAGAATTCTTCAAAAATCCAAAATGTCATAATGAATATCTGCTTTGGAATTGATGTTCAAAGAAAAAAAGAACATGTTTTAATAGTGGAAGAAGCATAGGATAAAAAGATTTCGTCAAATAACTATATTATTTTGAATTTCATTGTAACAATGAAGACTTTAGTTATAAATTGTGTTTAAAAAATAAATTTTAAAGCGTTTTGAATCCAATAAAATTTGTGTAGAAGCCAAACTACTATCATGGATGAGATAATTTTCTGAATTTTAAGATGGAATAAAAGTCGTTTTTCTGCGATAATAAGTTCCTAAGTTATGTTCCTCACCCACCCCCATAAAAAATGAGCATTCTGTTTAATTTTTAAGTAATTGAAAATATAAACTTTCACAAAAAGAAAGAAAGCATAGACATAGAGGTGTATAGAGTGCATATTAACCCTCCAAAGCATATATACACTAAATTTGGTAGCTTCCCGAAGTTATTTCTTGTGGAACGCCAACACATACTAACATTCACTTTCCTTAACTTTGTGTGTTTGTCTTTTTATGCGCCTTCGTTTTTTTTCACTTTGTGTGTGTGTCTCAAGACGTACTGCGCGCCAGTTGTGCGGCTTTGAGAGAGAAAACCTCCACCCTCTATTATGCTCGGGTTAGAACCTGTTCAGTACTGACTGTGAGCTACTAGAGTGATGAGCGAACAACAGGTACCGCATTGAGTGGGACAAAGCTTTGTGATCAAATTTCTCTCAGGAGAAAATGTCTTGTCGTCTGAAATTCACCACAGAAGCTAATAACACTATGGGGAAGAATATCTCTGATAGACCGTGTGTTTGAGAGATGTAAATGCTTCAGTTGCAAGGTATGCGTTTTGCAGCCAACTACTCCGTCATCCAAACTGTTCGGGAGAGGATACGCCGCCAACCAAAAGCCTCTTTGAAAAGAGCATCACAAAAGGAAATAACCCCGCACTGCCGAAGCATCCGGAAATTGAAAAGAGCATCAGGGTGTTTACAGAATATTGGAAAAAAATATGTTGATTCCGAAAAGGGAGTATGTTGAAGACTGGCATGAGTAGGTAATTGTTTGGCAATTATAGTTTTTTTAAAAAATTAGTCCAGGTTGAACGTTTAAAACGCATTACGCAGCCCACGATCGACAGCATATTTGAACCACCATTTATATCACTGGAATACAGACTCTTAAAAGTAGAAATGCATAGAACACACTATATTGCGTCAGAATATGAGAAATTTGAGGGGAGAACACTCTTACTGATTTTTGTTATAAATTTACATTTGTTCGACTTCATTTTAAGAATGTGAAGTAATTTACTATGCCTTTGATTCAAAAATAATTTTAAAAAGTAGCTTCCTCTTTGTCATAAAAGTAAAGTGTGTGATAGATTACCCAAAGGTAGGAACTGCGGACAAATCAGACAAAGAACACTTCCGCAAAAGATTTTTATGTTCGGACAACGAACACATATTCCTATAATGAACATTTCAAAGAACGAGTACAAGAATAGTCGACGATGTTTGTAATATATATAGAGTTGCATCTTCATGCCATTTGTTGGCACCGCAGAAGTAGAGAGGAACAGACAAGGTTTGAATACTAAAGGGTTGCGAGGAGCAGCATGAACAGATAAGAAGGGAAATCAAGTTGAGAAATGTGAGCATCACACATCATCTATACATCTTTGAATAAAATGATACTCTGGCAATATCATACCGAACTTTTCATACGCTACAATGCTGTTTTCTATCTCTGAATTTTCATTTTAAAACTTGCAATATCATACTGAACTTTTCATACGCTACAATGCTGTTTTCTATCTCTGAATTTTCATTTTAAAACTTGCAATATCACATATTTTATTACACATAATTAAGCGTAATAAGAAATTGTTTGCTAGGTTTACAAACAGAATTAAGGAAATTGCCATAAAATTCTATGACAGAACGATGGTGGTTTACAAAATTAACGATTACGAACATTAGTTCCGAATGGATCATATTCATCAAGCACTATATTTAACTCCGCATCCATTTTGAGCTTATAAAGACCCGAGAGTAATGGTTCTCATTTCCAAGTAATCGCATACTTCGCCATTATGTTTTCATTTTTTAAGAGGTACACCAAGGAGTAAAAAATTGTTGAATGGCTTTGCAATGTGTTTCATTTTATTCATTAAATATTTATGAACCTTTTAAGTGTTTATCTACAAATTAGGAAAATCAGTAACTAAAAGCTAAGTAATATTTTTGTTTCATTTACATTATGTTTGCTTGATATTGAATAAATTTATTCCAAAGAAATTTCTTCATGCCTATTTATATTCACTTGAATCGCTATCTTACTACAATAATTTGTTGAAGGGGAGAGTGGGGTAAAACCGGGTACCTTGATTCTGGTACTGTTAGTTCTCCTTTTCAGCAGACGGATTCTGAATTATACTCTACTAGTGAAGAAGAAGGAATGGCTATAGTGGCCTTGTTGTTTCTGTTGAATTCATTGCGTCTGTGTAGGTGAATTTGTTTTAATATGTCAACTATCTAATGTTCTTTTGTTTTTAAACTGTCCTTAATCATTTCAGTTATAAAATATTATATGTTCATTAAAGATGTATACCCTATCAAACAATAAGGATTTAGTCCAATAATTCCGTGATTCTATTTCGTTTTTTATAACCTCTGCGCTCGGGGTAAGACTGGGTACACTAAGTGGCGCAAGACCAGCCCAGACAGTATTGGTGATTCTTCTGATGAAGACGATGAAAACACATAAAACGTTGATTGTTTACATTATAATGATGTATTTTCGAACTTAAAGAAATGAGAAGCGTGGATCGTTATTTATTAATCGTCTTCCTTCGATGCCAAGTCAGAAATGCTGCAAGAAGCTGAACTAGCTAGGGCTATCAGCAAGGACAACTACAGAATACGAAGCATTTAATCCCTTCAGATACTTTTGTGCGCTTAATCAGTTCTTTTAGACACATATTCGCAGTAATTCTTATTATATAACTGATAACTGTAGTCTTTTACTGACATTGACACATATTCGCACGATAAAATGGTGATAAGCATTTTTTTCTTGTTGTTATTTTAGGAGCTTACATTCAATGTAAATACATTCTATAACATCAATAATAAACAATTTAAGTGACTAAACAAAAGGGACTTTTTCCCCCTTAAAATTTCTAAGTGCCCAAGTGTGTTGAAATAAACATTACTTTAATAACTCTTTTCAACTTTGACACAAGGTTTACAGATTTTAAACCTTGGAAAGTTAAGTTTTTGTCAATTTTTTCAATAAATATAGCATCGATATCTAATCAAATGCAAATGGAAGTAGTCGAGATCTAATGATTCCGATTTGTAAGAAATATTCATTGAAGTTAGATAACTGAACTTCGCAAATATTTACCATCTAAGTTTGGAAACACTCAATTCTCATTTGAAGTTATTTTTATTTGGAAACACTACTTATTGAAATATTTTTGCAGAATTGTGTACATTTCAGCTTTGCGTCATGTTTTGAAAATAATCACTGTAAACAAGATTTTCTTCGAAATAGGTAAAATGGTAGCGGAGAAAAGAGGTCAAATATCCCAAAGAAAACTTTAATTTGAATGTTGCATTTGCTTTCCTTTATACTGTACTTTACAAATAAGCTTATTTTTCTATAAAAAGTCGTCTGAATTGCTTTTCTTCCTACATAACCTTATACTATCTTATTTATTTGGCCGGTGTTTGACTTTGACATTATTGTTTGAACTCGATTGACTTATATTGGCTTTAGCATTATTAACTGATAATAAAAGCGAAGGTGTGTGTGTGCTGACAATCTACAGCGTGAATGAAATTAAGTAATACATTCTTGACTCTAGAAATGATTTTTCACCATCTTAAAATTCAAAAAATTATCTTTTCAATGTTACCAAATTAGCTGTCGCGCATTTTTTTTTCTAATTTTAACAATTTTTTAAAATTCATTTTAAATATGTTTTTACCAATTCTTTTCATTATTGTAATGAATGTCAAGCCACATTATTTTGTTTTTATTTGTTTCATCAAATCTTTAAGCTTCTTGTTTCACCACAGTTAAAAAGAAAATATAAATATTATCTTTTTAATGGTGCCAATTTTGATATTATGGTATTTTGCTTCTAATTGTAACAAATCTTTAAAATTTCATTCTTAAATTAATATAATCTGCAGTGTTACCTTCTTTTGTTGTAATAAACTGCAGTTTATTTACATTTCTTAATCGTATTTTTTTCAGTCCTACTCTTTCTCATAATTTGGAAGTAAATTACGGAATTTTCGTTCATTTAAGCTTAATTTTGCATTGAACGTTTTTCCATTAGTTTTGATAGGTTCACTTTTTAGGGACAATATTAAATACATTTTTCGCATACTGCAAGATAATCTTCTCTAGAGAAT
>BGPR01033553.1:0-10423 GCA_013235015.1 Araneus ventricosus | reverse complement strand
TTACCAGTTTCCATTTTTACAAATATGAAACAAGTTTCATTAAATAAAATTGTTTAGATATATTTAATGAGAACCATTTTTAAAAATGCACTTTTATTACTGTACTAAAATGTAGAAGCATTTTTAGTTTAATTATTTTCTATTTTTTAATCTTTAATTTGTAATTTATTATTATAAATATTATGAATCTTGGAATCAGTCTTTTTCGAAATTCTCTATTTTATTAACTCCATTTTCACGTAATAAAAATGTAATTATATCGATTGATTAACTGATAATTGAGTTATGGAAACATTCAAACATTACTTTTTCTCAAGAACACGAAACAATATAAAATTTACGAACTGTGGCACATCAGGAAGAGAGTGAAAAATCGATTTCAAAATTTTATCTTCACAGACATGAAATAAATCAAGTTAAATAGAAGTGTTTAAAAAAGTACTCCGTTCATTACTAATCTGTACCTTATACTCATCTTTGTAAATTTCTTTTATTATCAGAAATTGGTATTAAAAAATCGTTTCAAATGAAGATCAGTCGTTAAACGGAAACATGAAGGTTTGAAGAACATGAGGCAACGGAAGAATGAAGGTTTGATGATGTTAATTATGAAATCCATTAATCAGGTGCTTAATTATCCCTCTGCTCTACGTCAGAAATATGGCTTAAATATTTGCAGTTGGTTTCGGAATGATGATATGTACCTCATATTTTCGTTTTTTTTCTTAAAGAAAAGCATCGAAAACCTTTCATATTGAATGCATTAAGTTGGATTAGATGCCCTTGGACATCATTGACTTTCTTCAATTTTAAACTTTCTCATTCACGAAATGTGCTGTAACCATAAATTGTTGGGAAATAAGTCGCTTCAAAATGAATAAGAGCATTTATAAATGAGGCGACAAAAGAAATGGGTTTTGATGATGATAATTATTGCCAGGGGTATAGAATCCACTAATGCCGTACTTATTTGTCTCTCTGCTTCGCGTCTGAAAGAGTATTTGCAGTTGGTTTTGAAATGTTGATGCGTACATCATAGATTTGTTCTTTCTCGTAACGAAAAACATTTAAAACATTATAGACTGATTTCATTATAGCTGACATGTCCTTTATATATTAACGATTTGTTTCAGTTGTTTACTTTCCTGTTTAGGAAATGTACCTAAAGAAAATGCTGTAATCACCCGAAAATTTGACCTTGAATGTTAAAAAAAACTCCGACATTTTACGTCTTTCCAAGTCCAGATGTTATTTACCTGTCTGTTGTTTTTACGTCGTTGTGTCTTTTTATCTGTTCTTTTACCTAAAAAATTGTTGTTTACATACCTTTGTATCGTTCGTAGACAGATGACAGTAGATATTTGTTAGTATCTCTGACACTCCTATACCACTTTCAATCCGTTACTGAATTATCCAGGAAGTAAATTTTCCCCATTTTCAAAAGACTAGAAAAATCACCCGTCATGGTATGACGGGTTCAAATTACCTCTTCATTCGAGAGATTTCCGGTCAAATTTGGCGTTTTTAAATACATATATATGCGAGAGAAATGTTTAACATTGATTGAAAAAACAAAATAAACATATGTTTTATGAGGGGAAATATTTTTTATTTACATATTTCTTTATTAAAAAAACCTCTTTGTAAACAACATTCTCTGTTTGTCAAACACTGCCAAAAAATTTTATCAAATTATATCATCACGATTGCAATAAATAATCAGAGTCATCGTGGCGTCCAAGCTATATCACACGCATGATATACCACGGACGAGATTTACTACTTTCTATTAAAAAACGGAAATTAATTTGAAATATATGATTAATATAATTTAAAATTTCTCGGGATCATAGTGAGATAAATTTTATATCAATCGATAGCAAATTTTATTTTACTATTTTAGAGCTATTAAATTTAAAATTAGAATGACAATTACGTTTTTAAATTTAAAATTACTGGAATTTAGGTGCTCTAACAATAAAATAATGCTGTTTAACGTCTCACAGTGCTATGGCGCGAATTTTATTGTTGGTGACGTCAAAGCGTTACCGGATCAGTGAGAGACAGATCTGGGCTATTATATTAGCAATAGCTGCTTATGTATTGAGAAAGTCGACTGCGCATGCTGAAAGATCCAAGATGCGACTGCCAAACACAAGCGATAACACTTCCCGATCAGGCGTATTGTTAGAGTTATGGCGCACAGAACTATTGTATCTTGTTACAACAAGTCCTTCATCAAGTTTTTGGATTGTGGCTGGACGCTTGGAACAGTTAATTTTCCGAAGGTCGCCAATATCTTCACAGTGAGAAACGTAGTGGGCAGTCATCTCTTTTTTAATGAAGGTGATGTTGAGCTGGTGTGACAGTTCATCATGAACTGTCGCTAGACGACTGAGGAACTTAGAAGCAATCTCCTGCAGATAACCCTCCCCTTGTTGCTTAAAACTGTTGCCAAGCGCCTGTCGCTCTAAAAATTGGCGCCAATTGGAAGCCAAAGAAGCTGGCACACGATCCCATCGTACAGAGTTTCCTATCCCAAACGGCAAATTTCTACGAAAGAGACATACAGAATTTGATCCAGCTGCATGACAAGTGTCTAAATTCCATTGGGGAAAGTATTGAAAAATAGCCCAACCATTGCAGCGTTTGTTCCGATAACTGTTTTCAGGTAACGATGGGTGTTTTCTTCTTAAAGTTATAGGGAAACTTAATTTCTGGATGATCTTCGTACATCACGATTTTCAGCGAATATTTATGCGACGAAGATTGCGTCATGGTTATACTAGGATCTGTTCACCTATTTTGTCCTTGGAACTTTTTTGTGTCATTCAGTTCCCAGTGCTGTGGCCTGTACACCATCGGCATTTGACTACTACTTTTAAGCATTCGTTTGAACCGGATTACTCTAATTCTAACTCCCGAAATAAAGAGCAGAAAAAATGGATCAGAAATTTCAGATGGGGATGCATAGGATATGTACATCTCTGCTTAAGTTTTAAAATATATTCCTAATTATAATATTAAAGTATAAACATGAAAATATGTTTTTTTGCATTATTTCCTAATTATTTCAGGGAGACGAAACTGTCCTGGTGAAGCAATCGCATGGATGGAGATGTTGCTCTATTTCTCTGAAACTGTGAAGAAGTTTGAAATTTCAACCCCGCCGGGAGTTGAACCAGAATTTGAAATCGTGCCAGGGCTCGTTCAACACTTAGCTCCTCAATCTCTTTGCTTCAAGGAGCGAAATAATTAGAGGAGACGCAAGAATTTCTTTTTTTAATGGAAATACTTCTTGGAATTTTGTACAATTTTTATTGGACAAGTGCCTTTTCAATAAATTTCTCCAATCCATCTAAGATCTGTAATTTACTATACCACTCTGCACAATCATGCATTTCTACTTAACTTTGTCTTTTTAAAATTATTTTTGAATTATTTAGTAATTTCTAACAAAATTACTAATTAGATTTTTCACTTCAAATAAATAAGTTTTTAATAAAGAAATTGTTAGATATTTAGTAAAAATTTAACAATAAATTTATGTTCGGATCCGAGGATAGTAGTGTCCCTGGGTATTTTTCAATTCCATACCATGATCTCAGGTTGATTCGAACCCGATCGGTGCGCATTTAGTCATTTGCGGTTGGCAATATTTTTGATGGAAAGAAAACGGGTTTTTGATACGCAACTGCAGTGACGGTTTGTTGACATGATTTTGTTAGTTGGATATGAGAACGGGAGAATGATATACTTGCACGAGATCGGGTTATGTTTTCTGACACTATTTTTCGTATTAGAGAAGTATCTTTTAAACTTATTTTATTGTTTTGATTACTCCAGTGAAGAGTATTAAGATCTGGATTAATAATAAATAATTTTTAAGAAAACCGGATCTTGTAAACGTGCCACCTCTACGAACTTTTCACTGTAAATTCTGCTAAAGGTGTTAAACACACTCTCGTCGACAACAGAAATTCTAATTGGCCAATGAATAACTTTTAATTAATTTTAATATAAAATAATTTTCTCCTGTTTTTTTCTGCATTCCTAGCTCTTGTTTAAAAATATTTACGGAAATGCAGCTGAACAAAAAATCATGAAACATAAGGTTACAATAAATACACATGTAGTCAAGAAGTTTTCGTGCTGTCTCACAAAAATAATTTGAGGGGATTAATAATCCAACACAATTATAATCACATTACATTAAAACTTCGATTAACCGTCAGCGTTTGTGACGGATAATCGAATAGAGTTGCAACAGAAATCTCTTAAATGCATACTTACAGTAACAAGATTTCACTGCTGTGTTGGGAAGGAAATGAAAATAAAACCTTTTGAAAGTGAAGGAAGAAAAGGAATGTGTATTTTATTTACTTTTACAGAACGATCAATATAAACTTCAAAAAAAGTGTAGTAATGAAATATCAGACTGGTTAAGTGATGGTTTCGCAATCAATCAAGATCAATAAGAATTCCTCCGCCATCGACGATTATTCTTTTCTGGCATCATACGGTACAGCCAATTCAGGCTTTATACAGTAGGATGTTAACCTTCCAGCGAGCGCGCCTGCGCAAATTTTACGACAAATGGCATTTTTCATGCGCTGTTCTCACATTCGGAGTCAAAACTGTCTGAAGGTCATTGCTATTCCTTCATGCGACCCCCTCTTTAGGAGTAAATGGGTTTGTCCGTGTTTAGAGTTGATTTCATACTGTTTTATGCTTCTGTCGTAAAAATTACGACGAGCGCCAGCTTGTGTAATTTCAAATTTTTTCACGTCTTTACGTTTCAGTGTGATAATTATATATCCAGTGCGCATTACAGCGTTTTAATATTTAAATTTACATTGTCAAATATGTTTAATACTTAATAAGCCTACCAATAAACAACCGAGCTGTAGAATTTTCGTGAAAAACCTCAGTCTTATGAAAACGCTTCACTACTCGAGCTAAAAAAATCTGATCATCGCCATATTCCATTACCTAGTCATTAAATTTAAGTTACACATCACAACCTGAAAAAGCAAGTGAACAGCAACCAGCATTGAGAAAATGTGTTTGTTGTTCGTGTTGGAAAGAAATAAAACGATCATCAAAATCCATGAAATACAGTAGGTACAATATAGAGTATACTTGTAAGCGTCACTCTCTGGGAAAAGTTCAATGTTTTGAATGCAAGGATATTGATAAGAAACCCAGAAGAAAGTCTTTGTTGTACAGTCTTATTTGATATTATACAATTTTCAATCGTATATTGCTTAATTCCTTTTTTAGAAAATAATTGTATTAAATCTCATTGCTTTCTCTGATTTCAGTTAATTTTAGATTTTGCAAATAATATAAAAACTAATTTTCACTCTTGATGAAAATATTTGCTTATCTGATGTGTTTCTTAGCACTATAATGAAGTAACTCACTACTGCAAGGCTAAAAATGAAGAAACTTATTCTGTCGTAAAATGTACGACACACACCCGCTGTGTGAAAGTTTTTAGCGAGCCCGCTGAAAGATTAAAGTAATCTCTGGACAATTTTAAAGATGTCAGCTTTTTTTAACGTATTTTTAGACGATGACGGATAACAGAAACTAATGGTAAAACGAGTGACAGTTAATCGAAGTTTTGCTATATCTTCTCAGTTGATCTCGTGATGGGAGACGAGAAACAGAACAGAATCAAAATTCTGAAATCAGAGAGCGTACTTCAGCAGGAACAGATATGTGTCATCATTATCCTACTGATTTACTTTTATCAAATTAATAATCCTATAATTCGGTTACTGAACTTGATGCTAATTTTGACACGAAAATTAATTTTTCACAACACATTTATAAAGGGAAAAATTGAGTATATAAAACTTGTATTCTTCAAACAGCAAACTAGAGAATTTTTTAGATGGCTAGTTTTGAAATTTCTACATCGTCGCTTCACAAGCTACACCAAATTTCACAATTTTTTGAAATTTCAAAGAGGAAGAGTATACTTAATTTTTTTTCAACCAATGACGGATATATCTGAATAACAGTTTAGGCTCCGAGTTTGGGGATATGCTGTGGTGTTATGGATATATCTGAATGTTTTTTAACATCTGATATGAATATAAGACGGATAGTTCCTACCAGATGTGAAAAATAATTACAAAATATTAGTTTTATTGGTTGTAAAAAAATTGAGTATTTCCTTCATCTTTGAAATTTCAAAAAATTGAGATAGGCGGTATTGCTTGTTAAGCGACGATGTTCCACTGTTATCCGACCTAATCTTGAATATTTCAGTATTATTTATTATTGTCTCATTGCAAATATATAATCGAAATTATTGTGTGAATGCAAACAAAATTCAGGCGTTATTTATTTGAAAAGAAAAATAATTTTATAAATATCTTCATATTTTGTAATATATCATCCCATTGCTTAATATTTTTGACAAACCTAGTTTGAAATCCTGGCAACTTCTTTTTCTGCTAAGTTATGAATGGATTGATTGTGGTGAAATACTGGGTTGCATACATTTTGTTGTACCTGCCAGATCTCTTAGAGTCAAGAGTTTATTTCTGAATGTGTTCGCGAAATTTAGTTATTTCAATGTATTCTCGCTAAATAAATTTCATAAAATTTTTAGCAAGTTTTCTGAAGAACTTGATACTTTTTTATGCCCATTGGTGTTTTTAAGATGAAGAGCTTACAACTTTTAAATCCATAATATGGTTTTTATGTGTTTTATCGTCGATCGCATTCAACTTTTATGTTCTTTAAGCTTTTCTTAATGTTTTAAAGTTTCTACGACTTTCAACATTTTAATATGTTTTTGCGATGTTCTTATGATTGACTGTCAACTTTTAATTGTCTGTCACGATTTGTAATATTTTTAGGATTAACTGCTAAGAGCATTTTAATAAATTTGATTTCTGATAGCGTGTGTACGGTATGTCGATATTTGTATTGGATCTGTTGATTTTAAATTTAGAACATTTAGTTTAAGTACGTTTCCGGAAGGTTGGTAATTCGGTTGATCCGTTTTCGTTTTTAAAGTGATTATTAAGTTTAAACAATATTTTTGAATTTATAAGTTCCATTTGGATGGTATCTTCGTCTAATTTTCTATGTTGGAAAAAAGCAACGTTTGTAGAATCTGTTGCAAGAAAAATAATTCTATAATTTTTCGAGTGATCTCATGCAACGCTGCACTTTTTTGTAAGATTTTTTAATCACTCTTATTCAGGAGTGGCTCTTGTATATTAATCTGTGTTTGTGTATAATTTTATTCACTTAATTTAATTTTGCACATAATATTTAGATTCATCAACAATATAATTTGACATTTGCCGGGAAAACGCAGGTAAGCCGGTATACCTACATTCTTTAAAACAAAAAAAAAGTTTCGGAAGAACTGAATTTTCACCCAAACCTCATTTCCTTCTGCTGCGCATGCGCACTGATAAAGACAATTTTGTCATGCACACAATTTGAAGGAAACTAGAGACTACTGAAAAGCGCAGTTTCAGAGTGTTTAAACAGAACTTTAAACATTTTTCGATGCTCAAGGATTTTTCGAGAACCCACAATTTGACAATAAATGGTAAAATAATAGATATTCTTTGTTAGAAATAAAAAAATTAATCTTAAGAAAAATATTCTACACTTAATATCATAATGGGTTAAAAAAAGACACGTTCCTTGTCTATTCTAGGATTTATTAAATTCACATACATTAATAGCAGGTAGGAAACATTCCAATGCTCGATGCTCCCACACTACACAAAATGATAATTTATTTGAAAGAAAATGCTCACACAACATAGAAAATTCCAATTAAAGAATGCATGACACAAAATGAATATCAGACACGCAACCTATCCATCCCCCCCGAAGTAAAGAAACATCTAGTAAAAGTTAGTTATTTTTACACTAAAACTCTACCTTAGCATATATATATATATATAAAGGGTGTCCCAAAAATATGTAACAAGCTAGACATATATTTCCAATTAAAAAGTTTATCAAATAAGGTAAATAATAAAAAGTTTCATCAAATAAGGTAAGTAATAAAAAGTTACAAAAAATAAATATTTAGTAATATTAGGCCTCCTTAGTGAAAAATGTCAATTAGTAAAATGTTTTCCTTGCATACTACTAATTCACATGCAAAGTTACACTCTTCTATCTGCAAAACTTACAGATAAATAAAAGGACAAATTTACTGACTCAAATTTCTTTTCCACGCTTCTCACTGCTGTTAGATAACAGTCTTTCGACGTACATTATCTGACCAAAAGTATGCGAACAGTTTCGGATTTTTACATTGTTTAGAATTTCTCCTGAAAGGCTACTCTGACTGCACTTGAACTTCGGCCATGTAAAGAATTGACTCTAACTCACTTTTCACACTGAAGTTTCGGTCCTGAAGGCAATTAGGGAACCGTGTACAAATTGACGAAGAGGAAGATTATTTCGGCACAACCCGCTTCAAAGAAAGTTGATAACGAGATGAAATTTTCAACAATGGTTATGTTTGATGTGCATAATATTCACATGCATTTTCGTAAACGCAGCTCAAATATTCAGGATGATATAAAGGTTTTCTTAAAAAATTTCCAATTTTCACGCCTGTTCTTTGCTTATAACATGCAGAGTTTTCTGTTATAATATACGAAATTTACCGAAAAAAAAATCAATATGTTAAAACAGCTTTGTGTAAAAATTTGGAAAAAAATCTTCCCTCCCATTAGCGACACAATAATGTTACTGTGGCTGGTTAATGGCTCCATTTGCATAGACGGGACATACCTCCTTGTGAGGGCCCAAAAGATGAGACATCCGTAATGGGGTCTATTTTGTGTTCTCGGAGTTGACTGGTTGTTAGAAAAATGGAGAAGTATCTGGACCACACAAAAAAAGTCTGCAAACTGAAATATTTGAATATCTCGAAAATTTTTTTACTTAGTAAGCTTTTAGTTTGCAGTAGGGAAGCTTATTAGTAAAGAAATTTTCATTGATCAATTGATTTATTATTAATAAATTAGAATTAAGAGCGAAATTTAAAATTAATTTTTCATTTATTTTTCCTTTCACTCATTTATATAGATTTGTTATCCAATTATATAGATTTGTTTTTCAATCTTGGGACAGAGTTTGCACTGAACGTTTGTAGAGGTGACATAAATTTAAGATCCAATTCTTTTGAAAATAATAATTATATCAACAAAATCGGAATTTTTTACTTGAGTTAGAAACAAGATTGGTTCAAAATAAAAAAAGATAAACATTTGGCAAGTAATGAACCGTCTCATGTCCTAACCCAATCCCATGCAAGCTGTTACTGACTTTGACTTTAAATACGCACTTTATTTGCGTTTGAAGTATTGCCAACCGCAAATAATTAAATTTTACTGATAGGGTTCGAATCAGTTATTTTTGAGATTATGGCACGGAATTGCAAACATACCCTGGAACACTGGTTTCGAATACCTTCTGTAGATAAATATGATTAAAATGTTTTAAGAAGATTTAGCAACTTTTTTTGAAAAATAAAATATCCTATCGTATAAGGAGAATTTTCACTAATATAGTTTTAATTCCATAATTCAAACTGCATATAATTATAAACATTAACTTTTCTCTGATCTGTAAACTGAGATTCTTAGAGAATGCCTCAAAATATTAATATCTCCCCATCAATTATACAACCGCTTAATTGTACATTATAATTATATGTTGATTATCGCAATGCTATATGAACAATAATTAGATGTAAAAGATATAACTTGCATAGTTTCAACAAGATAGCTTTTCTACGAAACTTTGCATTCCTGTGTTTAATCTAACGGGTCTATTCTGGTACCCCGGTTGGGTTGGGAGATGTCACTTTTTCCGCCCGTTAACGACAAGTGCGATTCTCGTACCGGTTTTTCCAACCGGTTGGGATCTCGCTCGGTCTGAAAAAGGACTCCGATTTCTCGCCAGCTGTGTACCTGGTGTAAACGATATTCGCTAGCGAGAAGTGTTGTTTCGATATCAGAACTTATCAAGTTTTCGTTTCAAATGGAGGCTGCTAAGACGTTACTTGTGTTTTGAAAGGGTTTATCGGGATAAATGTAATCCATTTGACCAATCTGAAGAAGAATTTATCAATTACTTTAGATTTTTTAAAAAGTAGTTAGATCTTTTATCGAATTTAAATAATTTAATCTAATAATTTAATACGACAATCTAAGGTAATTAAATCTTTAAAAGTAGTTAAATCTTTTACTGCTCCATCAAGATAATCAATAATGATAGTTGATAATTAGCTAAGATCAATTACATTTTAAGATTTAAAGACTTAATATTTTCTTATTAGATTAGGGTAACATTTTAAAATTTTTTTAAACATTGAGTGTGGAATGACTTTCCTCATTCCGTATATATCATTACAATT
>BGPR01033551.1:0-13139 GCA_013235015.1 Araneus ventricosus | reverse complement strand
GATCGGTGAAGATCTGCAGAAATTTTCCAGAAGTCGTGTTATGAGAATCATTGCAATAGGTAGATTTCCTATAAGGAATCTAACTAAAATACTGATAACTTTTGTTTAAAACTAAACTGTTCCCCAACGTATGAATCACTTTTAAATATGTAAAGATCAGGACTATTCAACTGGACTCGACGATATATTGCGTAGCTTTATCTGTACTGCAACTTTAATTTTCTCTAAAACTATCGTATTGCAAAAATGATATTTCTGCGCCGATAATGCAAAACAATACAAATCTTACCTGATCCAGTGGTGTGATCCACGGACGGACCGGTATCAGCAACAGTCAGTTTCCCTCTTCCGATTCTCCAGTTTTCCGCGTTCCCTTCCGTGTTCGTCAGAAACGAACATATGCTACCTTGCTCGAAATCGCATTTGTATCTCTTCGTTTGTGCTAGGGATAAAGAGACAAAAATATTTTTTTTAATTTAAATGAGCTTCTAAAAATATTTAGCGCATATACGCACTTCGTCTCCTTTAAAATGAAATATTTAAATGAAAACAGCGCAAAAAATCATAAATGCGATTTTATTATCATTGAAATTTTAATGCATTATTACATGTAAGAAAATCTGTAAAACACCAATTATGTGAGTGTAAAATATGAAAGAGTAATTTGAATGCATTTATAGATTAGTATGTGCAGTCGCATTACATATACTTTTTTTATGTATACACAGTCCCAATTCTTCCAAATGACTAAACCAACAGACAGAGGTTTGTTAAAATAGTGTTCATAGTCAAGAGACATTTAGAAAAATATATAATTTCACAAAAAAATAATAAATTCTTTCCAGATTGCAAAGCATAGAAATTTCAACAATCTTTGAAAAGGAAGCACTCACAAAAAATGATTGACTACGCCGCATATCACCGCTTCGTAGTTTTCGATTACATTTAGTATTTTACTGCAAAACTAAATCGAAAACTACTTATTGCTTTTACTGTGACATTCCTGTTGCAACATACATGTTTAAAGAACTATTTGTTTTACCAACAATTTAGACCAAAACCTTGTTCCCATGGCGTGTGGCTTGGTAAAACCCAAACTCGCTCAAGGTTCGAACTAGTGGACTGTGGTCGGTGGAATTCCGACCAGTCGCGCCGTTCCAACGACGCGTGGCTTGGCAAATCTCTCGGCAGCCCTCGAGTGAACGGATGCTCTGACGCTGCCTGGCCACGTCCACCTCCTTTGACGTGCGAACTATTTACCGCCATAACGCGGGAAACAGCAGACGCACTTACAAGCCCATGAGTAAATTCCATTGTTCCTGTTCCAACGATAGGGGATAACCGAGGACGGAACTCGCGGAAAGACAGGCCGTAGCAACGCAGCTTTAGAACAGAAATAGAATTGCTTACCAAATCTAAGAATACTCGATCTGTGTTAATACTTGCCACTTCCTGTTTGATTCGTGCCGTGGCGCCCTCGACAACTTGCACTCACCTAATCAGGTTCTCCCTACAGGAGTTGACACCTCGAGTAAGTGGATGCCAAGTTGTCGGTTAAGTTAGTGGGTTGTGTCTTCTCTTGGGGTATATTAAAGAGTGAGTGGTTGCATTGGCCACATCTCCAACGACGGAGTGACCTCCTATGGGAGGAGTCTGTTCCGGAGCCGGTTATGGCCATTAGGTGACACGCCAGGTTCCTGTGTTGTGTCCGGTGCACACCAGCCAATTCGTGTCATTCAAGCTATAAAAATAACAATAGTAACCGCCATTCCCTCTGTAGAACCACAAAGGGAGCATGTGTGTTACTATTGTTATATTTTACTGCTCAACTACACAAGTTGGCTGGTGTGCACCGGGCCTTATGGTCGCAACCGCACGGTCATCCAACCGTGATGCCCTCAACAACTTTCTCTCACCTAATCAGGTTCTCCCTACGGCAGGGGAAACCTCGAGTACGTGGATGCCACGTCGTCGGTTAAGTTAGTGGGTTGCGTCTTCTCTCGGGCCACATTCTTGATGGATGATGGACGCATGGATTCTTGAGTGTGTGATTGCATTGGCCACATCTCCGATGACTCCTACGGTAGGAGTCTGTTCCAGGGCCGGTGATGGCCATTAGGTAACAGGACAGGTTCCTGTGTTATGGTCTCAACAGCTCGGTCATTCAGTATTTCCCTGGCCCTTTGGCAGGACGGAGTAAATCATTCATTGTTACCTAATCTGGTTGAAACAGAGCGGACACGTTCTTTGCCGTCCTTCCTTTAATCTTCAAAGTGCCTGTTGATACTAAATTTTCATAGTAATAAATCTCATGTTTATTTTGGAGTAACAATCTGTTCCTTCCTACCACTGAAGCATCGACGAATAGTTTTAATGCTGGCATACCACCACATTGGCCATAAAGCCATTCCTAACACTGGATCGTCTGCAAGCGGAGCAATCTTTGAAAAGTGTCGCTTACCGTACTAAATTGCCACTTTAAAACAGAAAAATGTTTCGAATTTCATCAAGTCATTCCAGCTATCAGATGATGTAATTAAGATATCCATTGATTTCAACAATAAATTTTTAAAAGATATAAAAATTTGACATTGTAGATTACCTGATGATGTGGACCTAGAAGATGCACTGAAAGTTGTTATCGATCTGGAAGAAGAATCTCAACAAGTTGAGGTAACCCTGCTAACATTTTTGATCAAGTGTAAAAAAGAGACAGAAATTGAGAATATAGTTCTTAAGAGTAATATTAGATTGCCTGATCTACCTTTGCTGCATCCAGTGGCAAATTCCAAGAATTTGAACTTTTTAAAACTCAGTCTACGAACTTCATTGCAAATAATCCCTCCGTAAATGATACGCAAAGGCTTTCATAATTTCAAAAGTGAGCTTAGGAAGGATGCTTCTTTACAAGTGATCGAGATACTTTTGAATCACCTATGAATGCGCTAGAATTGAAAAGACTGTTAAGTGCTGATATAGTGACGATTAGTTGGGAGAGAAAAAAAGAGAGAACCACAAACATCATTTTATGCAGCTCGAGTCTATGTCTCTCCTACTTGTTGATTCATTTTCTGCCTTCTTTCTTCATTTAAAAAAAATTCAATTTTCGTTGATCATAAAAATCTCTGTGTAGAAAAATAAGTAAATAAGATTATAAACGAAAATACAGATTTTTAAAATAATTTCGGGAGGAGGGGGCTGCAGCTCTACAGCCCTATGAACGAGTTACCACTGGATTTAAGATACCCCAGAAATGCACATTACGCAACAGAGAATGATAAGGTTATTTTGATGACGAGGCTGCTACGCATATAGTGTAATCCTGGAACAGAACAACTATTTCTGTTCATTTAAGTTTGCAAATGAGGTTCTTACTTTAAGTAAACATTGAAAAGTACAGCAATAGGAACATCAAATTTAATATTTTAAAAGTTTTCTTAACCCTAAACATTACAAAACCTTGCTTTAAACATTAATTAATCTCGTCAAACAGAATGTTGAAATTTTGTAGATTCCCATTGATGAAGCATTTACATCAGAAGTCGTGGCTATAGGGGAGATTCTACATTACCTCAAATAAGCAAAACAGAAAACTCGTCCGTACTGATAAAAACAGCCTTGTGAGAATAATTCGAAATCGAAAAGAAAAAAAATGGCTAAACACTTAAAGACAGCGATAAAAAAAACCAAATCTCAGTTGTTTTTTATACTTGACATGCACTGTCTACCGAACTAGTATTAAACATGTTGCTATATAAATCTGCTTCAGGTAGATTAGATTGTTCATGATAATAAAATTATGAAAATAATTGTTGTGGTAATTCGAATTTTTCTAATTCAAGGATGGAATAAAAACAAATATAAGTGCTGGGGAAATCATTGTTGTATTTTTCATGTGCTTTTTATAAATAAATCAGCTGATTTTATACCTTCGCAATATTTTTTAAATTACAACCTCAAATAGTACAATTTCTAAAGTGATATTTTTGTTATTATGGAAGTCATTTTCAGTGCACTAAAATATACTCTGAAACTGATAACTGTTTCGAATTATTAAGATGTTTTTGAAGGTATTCATAAAATGGACTTCATGTTTATTTAAACAACAAAAGTAACAAGGTGATAAATTTGTTTGAAGGTCTCTACAAATATAAACATTCTAATCTGAGCATTAAACTCTTTCGGTTTTCAGAACATCTGAATATTCAATTGCATTCCAAATGAATAAATACAATAGCTTCCATGTACAAATCTAAACGAGATATTTCTAGAACAAAAGTTTTTTAGTTCATAAAATAAGAAATAAAGTATTACAAATATTCAAATTTCTCATGAGTATACTTAGCAAATATATAGCAAACTGAGTATATATAGCAAATTTAACAAAAATTAAAAAGTTATTAAGAATCTTCCGTAGGATGAACAATTTAAATTCGAAAATTTCAGGATCATGAATGGAAAAAGTTTGTCAAAAAACATGTCATGCAGGACTTATAGCAGATAATTTGATTTCCCTTTTGCTTCCATTAAGAAATAGTTAAGCTTATATCCATTCATATAAATATCAAACAAGAAATGAACGTTATATAATTAATTTTAGCATTAATTAGCTATATAATATTCGTAAGAATTATTTAAAATTATTCGACTGATTTATTTATATTTCACTGCCGCTTAAATAGCAATTACTAAAGCATCTTACCACCTAATTTTCATAAACTAGATCTTTACCTGAAGCATAATATCCAAGCAAGACCAGTATCAAAAAGCAGATCTTGAGGGCCCCCATGGCGATGCCTCGTGGGCTGCCCGAATATCCTTCACTGACCATTACCATGCATACGTTAGTTGGACGTTCACAATCCAAAATTAAACACTAATTTTTGAAAACTTTCTGTGGGGAATCCAACAGAGTCACCTCTGCAACGCAAAACACTGCTGGTGCGAGGTTCAAGCACATGATAAGCTGTTGTATAGATTAAGCCTCCGAGTTGAGATAGCAGCCAAACGAAACTTAAAGAGGTATCTTCAGTTGGGTGATAATTCTCAACTGCTTTTGTGATATCCCTTGAAGACAAACGATCTTGTAACGGTTTTGTTGTCAGTAAAGAATGGATTTTCTCCGTCAGTGGCGGCGAGTGGCGATTATAAGCGGGGGGGGGGAAGATATAACAATTAAAAGTCCCAGGACGATAAAATTAAAAAAATAGTTTACAAAGTGCTTTTACTTGCATATTTTCTAAGAGAAAAAGAACAGAGAAGTGAAAGTTGTAAATTTATCAACTTTACTGGTATTACCTGAATATCACATTTCATCTTTTTTTAATACTAAATTGCGCTCAGTTTTTCAATTGGGTACCAACTTCAAAGTGCAAGTTTTGAAATACTGTTGTTTGTGCAAAATATTGTAGTAAAAATTGTAATTATCCATTTTTCCTAAAATTTATTATTGCATTAAATATGATTATAGTGATAAGTAGTCTGTTGCATGTTATATAAATGTTTGATGTTAAAGTGTTTGCATGGTAAACTGCACACTTTAGAAATTTGCATCGTAAACCATAAATCCATAAAATTGCAACAGGTTTCCAATTGCATAACTGAGCTGAATTTATATATTTCTGAGGGAAAAAAAGGAATGGTAATATTTTTTGAAGCAAATAATAAATGCCTGATGAAAAATTGTATAGAGATTTTTCTCTTTATTTTCCAACATATGTGTCTTATTGTTTTTAATAATGTTTTTAATTATTTTGTTATTAAATGCTGTAAAAATCTTTGATTCATTTATATATGTATAATAGTTTTTATAAATTAGTTTCTGGTACTGCTTTTTATTGAGAGAATAAATTTTTATAATCTAAGGTTTTCTGAAATTGGAGATTTATCCAATAGAGAAAGGTATAATGTATAAATTCACGAATTAAAACTTTAAAATACCATTTTAATAATTTAAAATTCAAGAAGAACAGTGATTCTATTTAAAATTTAAAGTTGTTTCTTACAATGCAGCTATGTTAATGATGGGTACAGTTATGTAATGTGTATATATATACGAGGCGTGTCCGGAAAGTAAGTACCGTTTCGTTCTACCGCCACCGCAGCGCTAATGTCGCAGTCCGCGCATGTGCACACGTGTCTCTGGTTCATTGTCTGTCCACTGACGCCATTGCAGTCGGACTATGTTGTGTTTACATGTGTTAGTGAGCGTTCAAAACGTTTAAGACGATTGCCGATCCCGCCGACTGTGAAGTGCGTTCTGTAATACGGTTTTTGAACGCAAAGAAAGTTAAGCCAGCTGAATTTCATCGTCAACTTGTAGAGATTTATGTTGAAAATGTAATGACTTATGGAATGGTTAGAAAGTGGGTTCGACAATTTAATGATGGACGCACCAATGTTCATGACGAAGCACGGAGTGGGCGACCTTCTGTTGTCAATGATGGTTTGGTTGCAAAAGTGAATAAGAAAATTCGTGAAAACAGACGGTTCACAATAAGAATGCTTTTTGATGAGTTTCCACAAATTTCAAAAACTGTTTTGCATGAGATTGTCACAAATCGCTTAAATTATCGCAAATAGTGTTCCCGTTGGGTTCCGAAAATGCTTACGGATGTCCACAAAGCGAAGTGACTTGGCAGTGCTTTGAAATTTCGTACCCGATGCAGTGAAGAGGGCAATGAATTCCTAAACAAAATTGTGACCGGTGATAAAACTTGGGTTTGTTCTTGAACTTGAAACATGATTTTAGAGGTAGGCGCTTTGACAGCGATGACGACGCAAAAAACGGTGTTTAGAAGTGGGTGTCTTCACTGGCGGCATCTTTCTTTGAAGAGGGTATAGACAAGTTGGTTTCTCGCTGTGACAAATGTCTGAACAATGGTAGTAACTATGTAGAAAAATAGTTTCCGAAATGCTCTTTCATGTAAAAATAAATTTTATTTTGAAAAAACATTTTTTATTCGAGTTTTTCCAAAACTGTACTTGCTTTCCGGACATGACTCGTATATATTAGTTATCTAACAGATTAAGTTCATATTTCATTTTCAGTGGAAAGAAAATTTATTATGAAACTATATTTTCAAATTTGTTTTTTATGAAATACAAGTGTAGGTTTTTTAAAATTATTATTTACCTATTTAAATAAGTTTTATAACATTGTAGACATTTTGTATCTTTCCTTTAGAAACATTTACAATAAAAATAAATAGATAACATTGAATTCTATTTCGCCAGGTAAATTTCAAGGTTTCCAATTTATTCAATGCTCCTTAAATATTTGTTACAGGTGGTTTGTAAGATTCTTATTTGTTGCGAGAATTGCCATCTGGCTTTTCTTTTGAGTTTCACTTTATTTATATTTTTCAATCAAAACAATTTTGAGGCATTTAGGTAGGGATGGAATGATTTTTGAAGAATGTTAAAATTTCATTTACTCAAAATTTATAAAAGAGAGCTATTTTTCAAAGCATTGCCTGTTTTTTCCCAATACTTATTACACAAATGTTTTATATTTTTATGTACTGTTTTTATTTCTTTTATTTTAGCTAACATTGTTGGAATCGGTGTAGCCACATAGGTGCAGTTCAAGTGGCCACACATATATGCATCTTAACGACACACTGAACGCCTAAGGACCATGTCAGAAATCTACGATTTAATTGTAACTAGTCGCCTGCCAAATTTCGTCCGTTTAGCTCGTTGCGGTTCAAGTGGTCATACACATATGCATTTTAATCAAACTGAACGCCTAAGGACCTCATTTGGAGTTCGTCTTTTACCAAATGAATTGAAAGACTAGATTTAAATTTCAGGCTTTGTTTCTAATTAACATATTTATAAATTTTTTATCATTAATTTCTTTGTGCCTCTACACTTGTTTGAATTTCTATTTATTTAATTTATAATTATTTTATTTATTTAATTAGAAAATGCACTCTACAGAATAATCTCCAATTACAGAGTGCATGATACAGAAACAAATGCTGAAATAGCCGTAAAACACAAGAGTAATGAAAACAACAGATAGACACAGAAATCACTAAAAAACAGAACATGAATTTAAAAAGCGCACAAAATAGAAACACTTCACGAACACAAAAGACGCAAACATTCAGTCTTAAAAACACCATAAGACATATTAAACACATTAAGATAATAAGAGTACCTGTTAAAAATTTTGTAAAATTTATAAATAGAAAAACTACGTATGTATAAGTTTACGTATATTTAAGTTTTTTTTAAGTAAGTCCAGGTCGAGAGTGCATGGTTCGGTTATATCGGCTACATAAACTTTATGTTGGAATTTTCTGGATCCTAATTCGATTAATTCATCCAGTTTCCCAGTTATTCCTGCTTTTCCACCTGTGGCTGTCGTTAAACAAACGTTAAACGCCTTTGCAAATAAGTCGATTCATTAATTTCTGGGCCAAGTCTGCTCTCGGTAGAGTTACATTTGCACCAGTGTCCACTAGCATCAAACACGGGTTGCCACAGATAACCACCCTTCCAAGTTAAGTCCATTTTCCTCTCCGATAAGTGTGAAAACTTTCAGTCCCTCTTCAGGGGCTTTTTTCAGAAAAGACTGCCTACGCCCCGTATAATGGCTGTAGGTTGGTTTTCCTGCATGGACGTAATTTACTTGGCAGTCTCTCTGTACGTGTGCCCCTTTTTATTGAACTTCAACAAGACACGTTTGGATTTCGTCGAGGCGCGCTTTCCTTCTCAGCGGCAAGTCTGTCCACCAGTGGCGAATCCAGAGGGGGGTAGCTATGGGGCTGCAGCCCCCCAGAGCTAGACCAGAATTCTTTATTTTATTTAAAATCACTGCAGCTGTTTTTTCTTAATCCTTCTTCCCATTTCTTCCAGGTTTTTGACAGGCTCGAAAGTTTTCCCACTTTTGTAGTCATTCCACTCGTATTTGCAGCGTCGAAGCAGTCAAAATCATGTTTTTGCTACATTATTTCATTGTGTTTTTTGTTAAATTATCGAAAGTATTGTAGTGTTCTTTATGATTCTTATTGTCAGGTGAATAAAGTCTGTAAAGTTCAAGTTTTTTGGTTTACATAAGCCATAAGAACGATAATCACGACGATACAAAACTTTTTATACCCCAGACCCAAATCCTGGATTGGCCACTGCTGTCCACTAATTTCGGTATTTAGCCATGTTTTAATTTAGATAACATGTGGCTGGCCATAAAATGTGTTGTGTCTTGTTAATGGAAATCAAATGGATTTTTGTCAAGAGGAATAAGAAAGTAAAGATAGCACAGACAACGTGTAGTTAGATGTTACATGACATAGTTGTTTATTTAACTTCATTCGGGACATTCATGTAGACATAGAACAGAACAGACCCAAGGCCAGTAAAAGAACATGGGTTAAATATCTACTACTATCTGATTGCATATATATTGGGGTAGGGAACCATGAATATTGTTGCAAAAGTCTTTCCGTGGGTGTATAGTGTAAACAGTCCAACTCGCAGGATAATGGAGAATGAAGGTTTATTTACAAATATGCAGGAAAACAAGTAGCACAGGTACAGGAAACAATAGTTCTTGCACAGATTACCAATGTAAATAGACAACAATTCACAGGTAATAACAGTTCAGCACTTTGATATCTAACAACACAAACAGTCAGCAAATAACTAGTAACGACAATAACTGCACTTCCAATAGCGCTCAGCTCACCAGCTTCCTAGCTCGCACTGCGAACGAAGTTCTAAAGTCGTTCCCAATGGATCAACACCACTCCATCATCCGAGCGCTCTCCTTATATAGTCCCCCCCCGGCAGGCCGTGACGTCACATGCAGTTTTCTCGTATATTCTGGCTAATGGAAATATCGAGAAGATTCTAACACCTTTGAGATCCCATATTTCGTCGCCAAGGTCAGGGGTCCAGACGTGGCTGCTGTTGGTCATCTCCTACTTACCCCTGTAAAACTCTCTTCCCAACCATAAGACTCACATTGCTAGGAAGCGACTTTCCATGTTTGTAACAATATAAAATGATGCAAGATTTGATTGAAATCGTATTCCCAGCGAAAACGCTGGTAGCTGAAGGGTAAAGTTTTTTTTCCAATGTGCCCCAAACAGAATTTTTGAAGTAAATCGTATTAATTTACGTCTGCTTAAATTTCGCTATTACATTTAAAAGACGATTCCCAAACTGTGAGCATGCAAAATAATAAAATATTTTCAAGCAATTTTTCGATTTTATTACCGAATGTCCTACATTATTTAAATAATTTTTAAAACACTAGATGACATAAACTTTAAGTAACAAACATCATAAAAAATTTATCCAAAAAGATACAATTGGAAGCTCTAGTCTGAAACACTGTAATATGATGTTCTTTCTGTCGTTATTTTATTCTTTAAAATTTACTATAAACTATAGCAACGACAACGCAAAAATGGATTTAATATCATCGTAAAAAAGGAAACGTACCGCTGAAAAATTTAGATAAAAATATTTTTTTTAAATACTTTTTATTAAATAAAATACTTTTATTAAATAATTTTATAATTAATAAATTAATAATATAATTAATTAATAATATAATTAATTATATTATTACATTATAATAATATAATTATTAAATATTAATTAAATTTATAATTATTAATAATATAATTAAATAAATTAATAATATTAAATTATTTTTACTTAATAAAATACTTTTTATTAAATAAAAATTTAATAAAATGTAAGAAAGAATTGCGTGGGAATAAAATTGGTACGACTGAAAAGTCAATTGTTTTGAATTTGAAAATGATATAAAAAACAATGATATTCTCTGAAATTATCGAGAAAAATCTCCACTATTTGACTTATTTTGAATTAATGAAAAATCTATTTGAAATTTTGAGAAACTCTTTATTGGTGAGCATCTACAATCCAATAAGTAAACACCTGCTAAATTCGGTAGGTTTAGGAAGAACGATCTACTCTAAAGAGCGTTTTAAACGGTTTTTGCATCATGGAAGTGGCATCACGCATGTCGGAATTTACAGGTAGTATATAGCAGCCTATAAACATAAGCATTTTAAAATAGTTGACCCTATGTAAGCAGAAATGGCCTTAGTCAAAAACTGAGTTCCTTATTTACAGTTGCTATGACAGAATTAAAAAAAAGGATTAAAATGCAGCATAGAATTCTGTTTACAAAATGTTGAAATGTTTATTTTAGTCATTTCTGGTGTGAATTACAAAGAGAACAATGTTTTTTCATGCTGCCGATATGCCCAGAATGTATAAAAGAAAGTTTTTAAGTACAGTAGAGCTAGTTAGTTTAGTTATATTAACATCCCGTTTTAAAGCAACACTAGGGCTATTTTGGGACCGACCTCGTCATCTTGAACCGCGGTCAGATGACGAGGACGACACCTGAGCTGGCACCTCCCTCTCCAAATTTTCTCACCATACCGAGTGAGGTCGGGTGAAGGCGAGCTCTCGAGGTTGGAGCCAATTGCATACGCAAAATATTCTAATTTTATTTAAATTTGTCTGAAAACTGATTCGGAACCCTTTGGTGCTCCCCTCGAATTGGGCTGGAGCAAAATTATTGCCCAATTTTAATGCAAAGAGACTTGGACCTTCCCGGCGCCAGAGAGCCAATGCAAGCGAGAGAGCAGGCAGCAACTGCTATCTTGAGGTAAATACCTTCAAAATGACTTTCTACGAACTTCGAGAGTACTCCTGTCTTTGTGAGTATTTTCAACACGATTTTAGCCTGCATTTTGGTGGAAAAGCGGCTGGAGATTGTTGAGCTGGGGGTATTCTACTCGGTTTGCTTACGCCGCCATTTTAACCAACTTGTGGAGATGCCTCCCCAAACTTATGGCTTGACCGATAAGCTTCTTCCGGCTTGGATCTTCAGACTTGGAGTCTCTTTACAGGGTTGAATCATTGGCTCGTGTGCGTTGCTGAGTCAGTACCGTAAGTTAACTGCTATTCTTTCGAATCGGCAGGGAGATAGAAACTTTGGGGTCTATTCTGGTATCCCCGGTTGGATTGGGAGACGTCACTTTTCCCGTTGTTAACGTGCGGAAAAAGTGACGTCTCCCAACCCAACCGGGGGTACCAGAATAGACCCGTTTGGCTTGTCAGATGTTTATGGACCTTATGCATGTGACGTCACATCCTCCGACACGTGACCTGCCGACGGCAGCCATTGGTCAGTCTTAAGCAGCTGACTCAGAACTGCTTTTATTTCTGAGTCACTTATAGGCCGATCGTTTTGTTTATTCCTCCATAGCTGTTTTTCTATACTCTCGAACCCAAAAGGTGCATAAGATCCATTGCTCTTCTGGGGTATTAAAATTACCGGACTTCAATTTGGACTTTGAAAACTGTATTATTGCCGCGGCGGCAGCCATTTTTGTCTGAAATTTGTTTTTGATGTTTGCTCCGAGTGGCTGGTGAGTTTTGATTTGTATTTTAAGAATTTTATATTGTATTTTTGTCAACTAATGTCCAATTAATTTTAATATCTATTTATACTGAATGAATGAGTTAGTATGTTTGATTGTGGTTTTCCTGTTTGATTAATTTAGGGTATTTTTAAATATTTTAAAGCTAGTTAAGAGCTAGCATATGATTGATGTGTTGTTGGATTTGATTATTTTGAAGCGAGTTTGTCTGGCTTACGATGGCAAAGGCAGCGAATGAGCCTATTGTTTTTGAGATCCTCAAGAACTTGGGAGAGGATGATTTTCCTACCGATATGGGCAGGGAATTTAAGGGGTAGGTTGAGAGATATCAGTGTCTACATAAATGGTTGGTAAATGGGAAGATAATTTTTGGCAAGACCATTCGAGATTAATTGTGCGAAGTTTTAGACTATATGGTGAATGTAATTAAAAAACTTTCTAATAGAGTCGATATCGCATGATCCGAATTGGAAAGTGTTAGAGAGCTTAACACGGATTCAAAAATTTCCATCCCAGAGGATAAGATTAAGGATTTAGAGAGAAGGAATGCGGAATTGGATTTAGAGATATCGAATACACTGGAACACCGTAAAAGTTCAAGGAGATGATCAATTGACTTAAAAATGAAAATAAGACTATTACAAGAGAGGAGGTGAGAACGGAAATGTTCAAGGAGATGATCAATTGACTTAAAAA